>JAFIRS010004541.1:0-83473 GCA_018342105.1 Gonioctena quinquepunctata
CCTATGGTGTTACAAGATTAGTGTTTCTTTCGTCACTAGGTACCGCCAGTTGAAGTTTATCTTTTCCGGCGTACCTATAGGTGTTACAAGATCGATGATGGTTTGTTTACGTTGTGTCTCACTTCAGCCAGAGTTCTTTGGACTTTTGGCTGGTTGACTACTCCGTACTGATGAGGGCCAAGAAGCCTGAAACCGGTATGCGGATTGTTAGGTGAACACGACATAAATTAAACATAATCGAGCTTATCAGAAAGAAACATTTGCATTCAATGTCCATTGATATTATATGGAAGTATGCATGGATTTTCAGGTGAATATCATTCAATGTTCTGCGTGGTATTTGCCAGGAAAGTAGTTGTTTTTTCACCTGAGATCTACCATTTTCTGGTTCAATTTTATATTGAATCCTTTATGTGAAGAAAACCGTTTAATTCGATTTTTCTATTCATTCCACTTCACATGGCACTTATCTTGGTTAGGTTATAATTGCAAAATTATCAATGATCGCAGCAAAATCCAAACAGTTGAGTATTTATCACCAGTAAACGATTCTCCGACATCACGAGCTGTTGTTCAGGAAACCTTAAACATCGCTAAGAAAGTTGCGCAAAATTGCCATCAAGAACAGATAATTGCCACGTATGATTTAGCAATTGCCAAATTAGCAATGCAAATTCAATATACTCAAAAACCTGAGTTCGATACTATTTTCATAAATTTAGGCGCATTTCACATGAAAATGGCATATTTTAAAGCCATTGGGAAGTATATTGAGTCCAGTGGGTTAATGGAGATTCTCGTTGAAGCAGAAGCTCTAGCAGGAGGATCAACCGACAGCTTCTTGGACAGTAAACATTTTAATCGCTGCAAGCGGCTACATCCTTTGCTTTCTGGTGCTTCACAGGTTCTTCATTTTGAAGAATATTTATTCGAAGCAAAAAGGAGTGTCGAAACATTAAATGGAGATTCAGACGCTGAAAATGGAAATAACTTGTACGACAGTGAAAATAATTTTGAGACATTAAATGAAAATTTAGAAACAGTCACGAATACTTCATGCGAGGTTAATGAGCGCTTCGCTTTGCGTGACTCACTGCAAAAATTACTCGAAGATTATAAAAAGTTCCGCGAAGTAACTCTCCAAGGGGGCCATGGAAAGACAGCTCAATTTAACTTGCAGTATACTGATCTTGTCAACTTATATCTTCGATTTTCCAGAAGTATTCGCTGTAGTAACTTTGAGCTTTACCTGGATTCAATCTCCGAAATGTGTGATTACTTCTTCGCCTTCAATCTGCGAATTACTCAAAATGGGGTTCGATGTATCTAAATAATTTAATAAAGCTAAAGATTGAGAATTCACCTCTGATCGAAGAATTTCGTGAAGGTGCATTTGGTGTTAGACGCACAACATCATGTCAAGGCAGTCACCAGTGGACTTAACCTTAGAGCAACAATAAATGCTGATGCTGGTAATACTTAACTGTGTAAGTCACTTTACGAACTCAATATCTGCAAGACAGCGATGGGCTCTCAGTCATAGCATGAGAACTAAAATATTGTCATTTGTGAAGCAGAAATTGGGTTATCGCATGCAGATGATACTTTTCATTCGTTACAACCGAATCGAATTAAAAAAGACAAGAAAACTTTGAACAACATAATTGAAGTTATTAGAAAAACTACGAATCCCTCCTCTAAGCATATCGAAACAGATAGCTTATTTAATATTTCTACTGGTAAAGCGGCATCGGTGAATGTATCAAATTGTTTACTCAACATAAAACCATCAGGTCAAAAACAAAAGTTCCATTTTTTTTCCGAATGCTTTGAAGATTCTGAAAGATTCGTGAGGATAATAAAACGTAATAAAATATACAACTTTGCTTCTGACTGTGTAAAAAAAGGGTTAAGAGTACTGTCGGAGACAAAACAATTATTAAAATGGAACGGGATATTTTCGGACGACTGTTAGCAATTGCTATGATAAAAGCGACATTGAGTATTGCTTATCATTCCCTCTTGCACCGATACCTCCTGCACTATTCAGCTGCTCAGGTGACATTCTGAAGACAGATAAATCTGCTTTAAGTAAGCAATTAATGTCCAAGACTACACCAGCTAATCCCAGACAAGTTGACATTGAAATTATTGATGGTTTTTATTATATGTATCAAATTAGCTCTACTTTGCCACAAGCTTTTGGAAAACTAGCTGAATCAATATTAATGAAGCTTTGTTGTAAAAATGCTCGTGAAATACACATAGTATTTGATCAATATTTAACGCCTTCTATCAAAGATTGTGAAAGGCAAAATCGAGAAGGTATCGATATACCGTATACAATCAATGGTCCGTTGCAATCAAGACCAAGTGATTTCTTAAAAAACTTGAAGAATTTTCGCTTTAAAGAAGCCCTGGTAAAATTCCCAAGTAATCATTGGGAAGACAATTCTTGTGCTTCAATATTGGGGAACAAACAATTTTTTATTACTGTTGAAGAGCAATGTTTTTCATATTGTTCTCTTGGAAATATATTGTAAAAAATGAAGAAGTGAAATTTGCATGTAAACACGAGAAGCCGACACAAGAATTTATATCACGTGAACAAAATGCCAGAAAATTCTAAAATTTTGGTGAGAGCTACAGACACAGATGTACTTGTCATTTTATTAGGTAATTTGCACAAATTTCCTAATTTACAAATTTGGTTGGCAAATAAATCATCAAAAACAGGTAAAGGAAATGATGAAATCTGTATAAATTGTACAGATTTATGGAAAGAAATTAGGCCCAACTTTATGTCTTGCGCTTCCAGCATTCCATGCTTTTACGGGCTGTGATTATACGGCCGCTTTTTTTAACAAAGGAAAAGTCCGACCTTTCAAATTATTCTTGAAGCTTCCAAAAATTCAACAAATCTTCGCAATGTTAGTTAATTGACCCAAACGACATATTTGATGAGGACAAAATAGAAGGTGTTCAAGAATTTACATGCCGGATGTATGGAATAAACAATTGCCAAAGCGTCAACACTGGACGATTTATCATGTTCAACAAGATGTATGCGTCAAAAACGAACAATGAAAAATTCATTGAAAGGCAAAATCGAGAAGGTATCGATATACCGTGTACAATCAATGGTCCGTTGCAATCAAGACCAAGTGATTTCTTAAAAAACTTGAAGAATTTTCGCTTTAAAGAAGCCCTGGTAAAATTCCCAAGTAATCATTGGGAAGACAATTCTTGTGCTTCAATATTGGGGAACAAACAATTTTTTATTACTGTTGAAGAGCAATGTTTTTCATATTGTTCTCTTGGAAATATAGTTGTAAAAAATGAAGAAGTGAAATTTGCATGTAAACACGAGGAAGCCGACACAAGAATTCTATATCACGTGAACAAAATGCCAGAAAATTCTAAAATTTTGGTGAGAGCTACAGACACAGATGTACTTGTCATTTTATTAGGTAATTTGCACAAATTTCCTAATTTACAAATTTGGTTGGCAAATAAATCATCAAAAACAGGTAAAGGAAATGATGAAATCTGTATAAATTGTACAGATTTATGGAAGAAATTAGGCCCAACTTTATGTCTTGCGCTTCCAGCATTCCATGCTTTTACGGGCTGTGATTATACGGCCGCTTTTTTAACAAAGGAAAAGTCCGACCTTTCAAATTATTCTTGAAGCTTCCAAAAATTCAACAAATCTTCGCAACGTTAATTGACCCAAACGACATATTTGATGAGGACAAAATAGAAGGTGTTCAAGAATTTACATGCCGGATGTATGGAATAAACAATTGCCAAAGCGTCAACACTGGACGATTTATCATGTTCAACAAGATGTATGCGTCAAAAACGAACAATGAAAAATTCATTAAAAACATCAGAGGCTTTGATTCAACTCACATTTTACCGTGTTGGAAATCATTAAAACAAAAATTGCTACGGACCATTTTCGTCAATTCGATGTGGCTCAATGCTACTGAGTTCGACTGTTTAAAGTTTAGTGCGGAAAATAATGGTTGGCTTCTTTTGGATGGTTTTTCGAAACCAACATGGTTTCTGGGAAGCTCAACTCCAACGCAAGTTGAAAATGTGTTATGTAACTCAGCTAACAAATCTTTAGACGATGAAGAAGATTCTGATTGCGACTACGACAGTGACAACAGCGATCATGAAAACAACGAGGAATTGGACTTCGATTGGTTCATAAGAAAATGTAATACACTGATAAAAGATATAACTCAATTCAAGAGACTGATTTTGAATAAACTGATATTTTGGAGCAAGAAAACAAATTCTTGAGCCAAGAAATTATTCTGGATCCGAGTTAATTTTTCTTGGTTCAAGAATGTATTCTCTTCACTCCAAAATATCAGTTTATTCAAAATGGTTCTCTTGATTCAAGTTGACTTCTCTCAAATCAAGTTAAATTTCTTATCAGTGTATGTATTGTATTAATTATTTGATGAATTTTTTTAATGTTCTTTTTCATTTGTTAATTTTTTTTTTGAAGTAATATTTGATGTCAAATTAATAACTGTATTAATGAACTGTAATAAAAACTAATATTTTTTCAAATATGATATGCGTAGTATCTTTTTTATCAAAAAAGTAAGACATAACCAAAATTTTATTCTTCATAAATACACTTTTTTCATTTTTACTTGATCAATAAACAATTTTTTATCATAAAATAAATGTTTTCTTATTTTTTTTTCCAGAATATCAATTACAATTTTGGAGTAAGTGTAAAGTCGTTCCTACTACTGTTTTCGTCGCTGACTGAGAACCCTATCTATTGCCGTATGCGCAATGGCTTCAAATACTCACACAGCTGGCACACGCCATCCTCTTTTAACAAGTGGCGTTGCGCGCTAACTCTCTTTCACTTTATCTCGAATACCACGAGAAGTTTAACAGCTAGCAACCCTAATGTGCGGCCATTTGTTCACAGGCAGCGATATATCATCATATTTAAAAAAAATTAGCTTTTATTTAATATGAAAAACATGCGTATACGTCATGAACGTATAAATACACCAAAATATTACCTGTTTACACCTGGCTGTAAAGTAGTTGCGGCCGAGTGTGCAACGGCACCCATCGATTTTCGAATTATTTACATACATTGCTATGATGTGGATAAAATTTTATTCAAAAAATAAGTGAACGAATTTTTTTTTTTGAAAATTAATTAACAATAATTAAATTAAAATTACTTGCGGCCACTTATTGGCTGGCACTCTGTTATCAATGTATTCTCCTAATCATAAATGTATGTAAAAAAGTTAATTTGATAAACTACGCGATGAACGTAGAGATTTTGCAGCCGGATCTTAGACTATTTGTTTTGGAGATCTTCCTCAAATTCAATATTTCCTTGGTGAATTTCTGTGTTTTTTTATTGCCTTCACTTCGAGTCAATTGGTCAGGTGTAGAAGATAACTGAAAAACCTTTCAAAAGATATACCATATCAAGTTGACAAAACATCTATATCCGACCAACACATTCAGGGTGAAGGTAATGAAAAAGAATCACAGATATTCAAAGAGGAATTATCGTATTACAGAAAGATTTTCAAAACAAAACAACATTTATAATTTTCTTCCATACGCATCTCATGAATCTTTTGAATTTATTTCTTCCTCCCTGTAAAAAATGTTCGAATATTTCATTATTTTGAACCAACCCGAAGCAAATACAGCCAGATATTGAAATCTCCTGAAAGTAAAATTATATTTTGAGTCAACATTCCGTTTTTTCAACTTTTGAGTAACCCTGTAACAAATAAAACTTTCTCTCATGAAGAACTAATATTTGATATAATCAGAACACTATCACTGCAAAACATCCTCATTACATTGAAGAAAATAAAAACTAAATTTGTTTGAAAAATGGTTATTTTTCAACTTCATCACCCTATATTTTTGAAACTAGTTACTGGAAGTGGAAGTGGACTGGAAGTCAAAAACTGCAACATACTAAAAAATGACGAAATATCTTCGAAGCCCATTTTCCTATAAACCGGCTGCTTGGGCATTTCAAATAAATTAACAACTGCCGAAGTAATCGAAATAGTTAGGAACAAATATTTGAAAAAATTTCGATTATTACAGGTGAAATAAAAAAATTAGAAGAAATCATATCGATATATTGATTAATCTCTTTGTTCAACACATTGAATTTTTACCGTGAAGGAATTCATAAGATTAAATATTGAAAACAATATAATTTTTTTTTTCAGTTTCCAAAATTTTTGTATCTTTAAATATGCATTCTGAAAAATTTGCAAAGGAGTAAACGCATTTGTGAATTGGCACTTCGCGGCAATAAACATGTGACAACAAGGACAATTGAAGAACGTGAGTATTACTATACATATTCTTTCAGTTTAGAAATTTGTTATTTATCCGGAAATAAAATTCACAGAATTTCACAAGCTGAATTCCAAGAATGTAAAGTATGACATATTGGACAAAAAAAACTTCACAATTACTTAAAAATCATAAATACCTACCTTTGTCTTGATTCCAAAATTTATGATAAGACAAATTTTCAATTTTTAAAGAAACAGCATGAATCCTACAAACTTTTTGCTTAGTTATTAATGTTTTCTAGTCGGTCTCCACACGTGGTTGAAATTAATGTCATAAATTGAGATTCACTCTGTCCCCTGTATAGTAATCATTGTATGTTCCATAAAAAAACTGGTTCTGATAATTTTTTCCAATGCATTCAGATTCATTATATTGTCAACGGAGACCCCATCTTGCATAGATTTCGAAAGTTTTATGAAAAATTTATTTTCTTTAGTTCTATCAATAATCATTATTTCGCAAATACTTTCTAGCTGTAACTTTTCATTCCTGTCATTATTTTACGTGATAAGATAATATCTATTTAAAGTATAATTTTCGAGATTCTCACGGTGAGCATCTTATATTTTACATACCCAATCAGAGTTCCTGATCGAATACCTCATATTCAGGAGTACACATTTGTTTTATTCTTTTGTCGCAGCTGAAAGCCCGCCGGCAAGCTTGCCTGAACATGTGAAGGAAACGATGTCAAAAATAATCAGTGTCACATATCAGTGAGCCGGAAAATGGTAATTATTGTCATCTTTTGTCATATACAAATATGTCAGGCATCATAATAGCAGTCATTAATTTCTGCACAATAGTTTTAGGCTACTGATCGTGGGGTATACAAATGAGAAGATTTTAACCCTGTTGTCACAACTTGGAAACCATGATTTTCGCGCATCAAAAACCCTTTGGGTTGTTTAGAAATGTGTTTTTAAAAAGTGTTTTTACGAATCTCCCAGGCTTCTAAAAAGCCCCTCCGAAGCTTAGTCAAGCGAGCAAGGCAGACCCGGGACCTACAGTTTTCATAAAGTAGAATCCTAACCACTTTCTCGGGCCATCGGAAAAATTCCGCCGACGAGAGGAGTCGAACCTCCGTCGGGTAGTCTACATCGATTAAAAGATTAACGCTGCTACCACTGAGCTACCTGACCTTATCAAATACTTTCAATACTGTCATTCAGTCTTATTGCTATATGAAAAATAATGCCTTTGGACTCAAACACATTAATGAAATTCTTAAATAAACAACATAATATACATTAGAAAAACTTGAATTTTTTACATGAAAGTCCCACATAACATGTCTCTTTGGCTATTTTTCGAAACTTATAAGGGATATATTAAGAAAATGTCGAACAAGAGTTGTTCCTTTGAAATGTTTTTTATTATAGAATAAATTCAAAATGGTATTGGAATATCCTATACAGGATATTTGTGAACGTATATCATTACTTTCAACTTAGTATAGGCCGTCATATCTTTAGAAACAATCACAAATTCACAGGAATCAACACCTGCAAGTTTTTCCATTATTTTTGAGAATATCAAGAAACAAATTATTTGGAGTTTTTTTGAGAATCAACTGGTATTGGGTTCTTTGGCAATTTGGGTTCATGAAAGCAATTGAATTAAAAAAGAAATTACACCACTTTATATACAAGGGGGTCAAGAAGAAATTAACTCGAGGTGAAAAGAGAGATTTTAACAATATGTATCTTAGAAATTACCGATCTTGCAATGAGGTGCATGGAATAACGAGCATATCACCGAAAGTGCCTTTTCTAGAACTTGTAGAAATTCTGCAATGTTGAATGTATTAACTACTCATACGATATTACTCAATGAAAATAAAGTTATGCATTTGTAATTGAAATTTTGCATTTATATAAATCTTAAAAACACCATATATACATTTTTTGAAAACTTGGCTTAGGTTTTCGGTTGTGTGCTCAGTGGGAGATCTAGAAGCGAAAGTTTCTGTAACATAAGCATTTGTAAATTGCATTTCCCAACTTTGGCAGGCTGTAGTTGAAAAACAGTGAAAGTAAGAGGAAAATCAATTGTTTCCTAATTTTTCAAGCCCTGTCTGATTTTGAGCCAATAAGTTGCATACATGGTTTTCAAAAATGTTTTTTTCGAAAAAAATTCTGATATTGTATTTTAACTAAGGCTGGATCTGTAATTACTTCTGATGGACAGTCACCGATGAGGTAAAAGAAAAAGTTGCATAGAACTTCATCACCAATTAAGAGTTTCCATCATTTTCCCTGATTTTAATTTTTCCATATTCAATGAAAAATGTCACTTCTCCGTCACCGGTTACAGTAATTTCAAGTTGACACCTAAGCTTATTCTGTGAAAAACGAATCAATTGGAAAATGGCATAACTTTCCGGAAATAATATTAGAAACCAAAATTGCATAATAATGAAGGAATCCACATTGTTTGGGAATCAACTATGTGTGATTCGGAAATTTTCATAGGTAGTTGTTTATGTTTATTTCCAAATTTCCACCTTCCTTTCAATAATGAAATATCAGAATACGTTGACAAGTAGTTGTGGAAATATTATCAGGTCACATTATTTGGGAATCAAATATGTGTAATCTTGGAATTTTCATAGGTAGTTGTTTGGAATATTTCAAAATTTCCACATTCCATTCAGTAATTAAATATCAGAATACTCAGAAAATAATTCCCCAGAAAGTTCCAACCCACAGTATAGTAATGAAACATTTGATATGGGTACAGACAATCCTTGAACTCATAACGAAAAGAATACGCTATTGCCGGAGATCAAATCTATCATTAGATACAATGTAGAGATATAATGAATAGCGAATAATATGCTAAGAACCACAATGCAGGTGCTAGTTATAGGAACAATAATGCTATTTAAGATGAATCATATCTGTTTATTTGTAGCGCAGAATGTAAAACTGCTGAATGTTACTTTTAAGATAAGCAGGTGTGCTTCTTTCCAATGTATTCGAATGATGAAAATAAATCAGTTCACATAGAGACACCAAGCTGTATGTTTGCTCAGTTTTCCAAACTTGTGTTTTCAAAAAAGTTAATTTTCAGTTCCGAATACTCAACTGGCGCAGTCGTGGTAGGATTTGTCAAACAATTCGACAAAAATCGCGAAATCGGTCTGAATCAACAGTTTATTGACAAACTCTGAAAAAGTGTGTTCGGAGCCGAAAGACTCGAAGAAAACCAAGTGGAAAGTAGTGTTGGACGAGGATTACATCGCCAAATTCAACACATTCGAAGCAGAGGACTCAAATCGCCGAAGTTTCGAAAAACTGGTGGAGAACCACATGTTTTCCTTTGAGGTTGCAGTCAATAGGAAATGGCCATGTAAAGAAGACTCTTTGTTAATTTGTCGAGCTTTCGAAATATTTTATTTCATTATCAAGACATTAACTCGAGGTTGCTAACAGGAAAATATCGGTGCACATCACAAATAAAATCTTTAAAAATCAGTTTGTAAAAAACATCTTCGACTACTTGAAAATCTCACGTTGAATATGCAAATTCATGTCGAATTTGATTGAAATACACGTGTGGTGATCCCTGCAGTGTATAGTCGAGAAAGGCAAACATAAAATTGGTTTTTTGTGTTTCCTAAACTCAGTTTTTTTCAACTAGTCCAGTCAAGAGACTACCCTCTTCTATATATATATATATATATATATATATATATAAAATAGAAATAAAAATAGATTAATTATTGAATCATGACAGAAATCGATATAGAAAATTTGTCAAATTTATTTGAATCAATTTCTACTGAAGATATAGTTGAAACAATGGCTCATCCCTTAAATTATCAACTACTCAGACTATATGTCGATACTATTCCAAATTTTGATGGAAATCCCCAAACTTTGAGTGTTTTCATTACAAATTGTGAAAGTTTGATAATTCAATTTAGTGATCCAAATAATGATTTTCTTAATCAATTTATATTAGAGCAATCATGGGAAAATTAGTAGGTAGGGCTTTAACTCTTATTGGTTCGAGAATTGAATTAACTGAATGGAATGATATGAAAGCTGCATTATATTTAAGTTTTGGTGATCAGAGAAATATTCACTGTTTAGTGCAAGATCTAATTATTTTGCGTCCCCATAAAAATGAAACCCCACATAATTTTGGCATGCGATGTCAAGATGCACGAAGTTTGATTATTACAAAATTAAATTCTTTACCCTTATCAGCAGAAGAGAAAGTAGTTCAACTCAAAAATTATAACGATTTGGCATTGAAAACTTTCATTAGAGGAATACCCAATCAAATTCAGAACAATATTCGTTTAAGAGATCCAGATTCTCTTGAAAAAGCTATGTCACTTTTGATAGAAGGGAAAATTTCCTTTACAGCCAAAATAGGAGTAACAGTCTACAATTCCAAAATTCTTTCAAATCTACTCAAAACCCACCAAATCCAAAAATAAATCGAAATTTTCAAAGACCTATACAACCACAGTTTCAGCAACAAAACTTGAGACCACATTTCCAAAATCAACAACCTTTCAACTTTTCTCGAAATAATTACCCCAAACCATTTATACAAAATCAACAAAGACCATTTGTGCAACAACCACATCAATGGCAACCAAATAATAGATTTCCTACTCAAAGACATCAATTTTTCAAACAAAACACGAATCAAATAGTTCGAAATCAACAACAATTTCCAAATCAAAACAGAAATTTTCAAAATGTTCAGAAACCATATAAACCAGAACCAATGGATACTTCATCCAGTAACACAAGGAACAACCCAAAAAAAATTTCACACAAAATATAAATGAATTCGAAAATCCATACGGAAATCAAAATTTTGAAAATTATTATGAAAACGATTCTCATTATTCAGAACAAGATGTTGGATATCAATATGAACCAAATTATTCTGATTTTGAAAACCCAAATTATGAAAATAATATTTACCCAGAACAAGAACCAGAAGAAGATGGTACTTCTTCAGAAAATTATACAAATGTAAATTTTCTCCAGGACAGTTCTTAAGACAATCCCACATAATAAATCTTAATCTTTCTATAGCAAATCTTCCATATATATTTATCGCGGAATTAAAAGCCAATTCTCTTATTGATACAGGTAGTACTCATAGTTTGATCAATCCAGAATTAGCTTATGAATTTTATAAAAAATGTATTACAAAAGAAGATTTCAATATTCAATCTGCCCATAATATCAGCTATCATGATGAAATTATAGTAATTCCAATTTTTAAAAATTTTAATGTACATGGAAAACATAAATTTTACCTTTTCAGATTCAGTCAAAAATACGATGGATTGATTGGTATAGATTTACTCAGACAACTTCAAGCATCCATAAATGTTAGTGAAAAAACGATATCAACTCATTTCGTTAAAATTCCTATAATTTATGAAACCGAAAAAAATATGAAACAAGAGAAAAATGCAGTTAATAATCATACATTGATAATTCCAGCTAGAACAGAACAAGTTATTAAAATACCGGTTAATCAAAAACAAGGTATAGGATTATTAGACTATATTCAATTCGAATATTCAGTTGTATCCCCAAAAGCCTTAGTAAACATCGGAAATTATTTTGCAATCACTACCATTAGAAATTCTAATTCAAAACCAGTTAAAATTGAATTTTTTAAACCATACGTGATAGAAATTCTGAATATTCAAAATATTAATTTTATAGAAAAAATGGAAACTTATGAAGAGATCGATGAATACATGGATTGTGTTCAAAAATCAAATATGAAAAATCTTAGATTGAATCACTGTAATCAAGAAGAAAAACAAGCAATAAAAAACTTATGTTTCGAATATCGTGATATTTTTTATAATGAAAAAATTCCATTGACGTTCACGAATAAAATTCAACACAAAATTAACTTTGACAAATCCCCTATATATACTAAAAAACCTATCGATATCCAGAAATACACAAAAATGAAGTGGAAGACCAGATTGCAAAATGTTAAATCAAGGCATAATTCAAAATTCAAGTTCTCCATGGTCATGTCCCATATGGATTGTTCCAAAAAACTTGATGCCTCTGGGAAGAAAAAATGGCGTGTAGTAATTGACTACCGGAAATTGAATGAAAAGACAATTAATGATAAATATCCCCTTCCAAATATTACAGAAACTTCAGATAAACTCGGAAAAAGTCAATACTTTAGTACTCTTGATTTAGCTAATGGATTTCATCAAATCGAGATGAATCCGGATGATATTCAAAAAACAGCATTCTCTATACAGAACGGACATTATGAATTCAAGAGAATGCTTGATTTGTTGAAAATATAAACAGGATGTTCATAAAATCCTGTTTATATTTTCAACAAATCAATCTATCATACCCCATGACAGGTTTTAATGTCAGAAAACACTAATTTCAAAGTGTCTCTCCAAAAGAAATGATTCTAACTTTTTCCATCTTTGCAAAGTGAGATTGCCTCTTGAAAATGTGTTTTCCATTTCTTCCGGTCTTCCTGATGATCGTGGAAGCGTGAAATAGATTTTCGTCGACAAAAATGTATTGGAGACCTAGTGAATGCGATGTCTCTCCTGCGTCAATGTTACGAATGATTTCTGGTGAGTACTCTCTTTTGGAAAACATTCTTCTTTGCCTCATCCATCTTTATGAGTTCTTAATTAAGACTGGAATAGAAAATCAAATAACTATCTAAATGAAAATGCAAATTTTCAGTTTCAGATCTTTTCTTTTGAGTTAGGGCTTTTTCAGAATATCTATCAGATGTAGTTCAATGTCCAGCGTGGCTTTACCCGGGGAAGTAGTTGTTTTCTGTTAGACATTCACAAAAAATAACTTCATTTTAATCGCGGATTTTTCAATTCACAGAAAAATCTTTTTATCAATATTCAATTGAGAATGTTTCCCTTTTCATCAAGAGAATGCCTTTTGGACTAAAAAATGCCCCCTCCACTTTCCAACGGGTCATGGATAATGTACTTAGGGCCAGTTGTATAGGTTACGTTTATAGTATAGTTTAAACTGGGGTTTAAACTGTAATTTAACTTCAAGTTTAAACCGATAAAATGATAAATATTTCTTGTATATCTTCCAGTTAAAGACTTTGTAGCTAACTTCAAATCACAATGGTCCATCAATATTTGTTTGTTTCGAAGGAAAATTGGCAGTACTGTGTCGAGTCACATACGTCATGTCTGAGTAATGACAAGAATGACAAGTGAGTTACAATTGCTAGTAGTTAATTGCAAAGATTAGAGGTTCTCTACTCTTTGTTAATTGTTTGCGTTTTTTCCACATTTGTCCGTTCGGGGTTTTGTTATTTTTTGTTTAATGTACCTGTATCAAAATGGATTGCAGGGCAGCAGGAGGTCATCCAATTTTTCCAAGCAAGAAGTGGAGGAACTAATACGGCTGGTGAAAATACATAAGGACCTTTTGGAATCCAAAAAAGTGACGCTGTGACATGGAGGGGGAAGGAGGAAGGTTGGCAGAAATTGTGCCTAGAATTTAACGAAAGCAATATAACGAAAGAACCACGAACCTCCAAAGTCCTTAAAGCAAAGTGGGAAAATGTAAAAAAGAACTCCAAGAAAAAATTTGCAGCAGAGAAAGAGGAAATTTACAGAACGGGTGGCGGAAAAGGGAATTTTCCCAAAATAACAACACAGGATGATGATATAAAAGAAATAATTGGCATTGCTGTTACGGGTTTGCAGAACTGCTTTGACAGCGATTATATTGACGAACCTCTTGAGCCAGTACTGGAGGACTCTAATATTGAATTGATTTTTGACGACGCGGAAGGTGAGGTTGATTGGTGTATATTAGGTGGTGCCTGAAGTTAAGACTAATGTGAGAGAATTAATAATAATAATGTGTTTTTTTTTAGAGGAAACGGTCACATTTGAAAATAACCAGAATGATATTTTCCAAAGATCAGAATCTTCAAAAGCCACAAGGAAATTCAAGAGACCTCTTCCAAGATATGTGGGTGTGTAGAATTGTAATTATTTGATATTATAAATTGTTACCTAGTTAACATGAAAAAATAACATTTCACATCAAAATGAGCCATCAACTTCTCGATTCAAATTCTATTACTGGGTATGGTTGTTGCTATAAAATTGAAAAAATTTTTTAGAACAAGATCAAACTGATGTCGCTTGTAAAATACAAATAGACCAAAGTCCTAAGAATAACACTGCAAATGCTCAAGAAACTTGGGCTGAATGGACGCCTACAAAGTTGAAAAAACCATTATCCACAGAACTTACAGGTATAGTCAGAAATCAGAAATCATTTATTCATCACAAAAGAATACACATTGTGTGGTAAATACTACAGAATATGCAACTTATCGGACTAGTCAAAAAGATATTTGCGCATAGATTGGTTAAGATTGATAAAAATACAATATTTAGTGTTATGTATATATAAAAAAATAGTATCAAATATAGAATGGTAAAATGGTACAATTACAACACTGAAACAGCATATTTAGTGTTATAAATATAAAAATAAAAAAATATACATATAATTAGACAGTACAGTTCTAAAAGTGAGACAACAAGTTCACTCGAGGTTTGTGTAGTTGTGATTTTAAAATATATTCATGAGCCCAGAAACTCTTCTACGCTATAGTCAAAATCAGTCTTATGAGGTGTAATAGTTCATCACTAATAAGTACCTTTCAAATTACCCTCCAGTGAATACTTTTTTCAGTGAATTACCAAAAAGAGAAATAAAATGAGAATTGAAACTATAAAATCCACCTAGTATAGTAAACCCTTACTAAATACAAATGCAACAAGGGGTAGTCAAGTCATTTTGTAACATTGAGTATACTATAATAAATAAATCATAATGCTATGCAACTTCGCTTCTTGCTATTGCTTTTTTGTAAGGGTTTACTACAGTAGTCTGGTTTTATTTTTTCAACTCATCATTTCATGAACAATATTTTCACAAATTGAATAGGGAGAGCAGAACAAAAACAAATGAAGAAAACAAAACTAACAGAGGATTGCAGACAAAAAATAAAAAGTGTTTCAGAAGCTAGGTTGGATTTTCTTAAACTGCAAACAATAAGTCTGAAAGATGACCAAATAAGAGCTGCAGAAGAACATGCTTTGAAAATGTTGCAAATGAAGGAACTACATTTATATGAGATTGAAAAAAAGAAGAAAGAGTTGGAGATATTGAAAATGAAACTTGTAAATTAATGTTAATGTAATGTATTAATGAAACTATAATAAAAGGAATTTCTATTTTCCCGTTTTTTTTTTAATGTTCAAAAGTATGAAATCTGTGTCAGTTTTCATTATTAAAGTGCTGGATATATCGGCCCCTTTAAAAGAAATATGAGAGTGACATAATTTCCAACAAATTTTTCAGAACATCTTTAGCTTTTATTCTTGGGAGGGTTCTTGTATTTTTTACATTCACCTGATATGCATACATTACCAGAATTGAAATAAAAATAATCATACCTGAAAGGGAATTTTTTATTATATTATTAAATAGAAGAGCTGCGATAACATCTAATTCAGCAAATTCGCAAAATAATTATCTATCAAGTTTTGTCTGGTAAAATTTCCATTTTCTTGAATTTGTTCTTCAATATTGTCTTCAACAACTGCTTCTTGTTCAATGGGATTGTCCTCTTGTGGGTCGGGATCATTCTGGACAAGAGCAATATTATGTAATACCCCTGCAGCTACAATAATGGCTAAAGTGGTGTTCAATAACACCCTCATTTCTAGTCTTAAAACTTGAAATCTTCTTTTCCACACTCCATATTGTCGCTCTACGACATTACGAGTTCTTATTTGGGATTCGTTATATAGGTTTTCAGCAGCAGTGTTTGGATTTGCTACTGAATCATTACAGGGTTGTCCAGGCTATACCATGAATAACCTACAATAAAACTATTTCCATACATCCCACCGTTGAGCTGAGCCTTCAATCGGCTATTACTGTAAATGAGTCTATCATTAGCCGATCCTGGCCAGCGAGCAACTATATTTCTCATGTATAAGTTTGCATCAGACACAGTCTGAACATTAATTGAAAAGTAGCCTTTCCTGTTACGAAAGTTTTCAGCATTTTGTCCACCTGAAAAAATATGTTATTCAATTGACCAGTTTCTGTTTATAGAGAATATGGAGTTGTATTCACAAACACACATCTCAGAAATTGTGTATATATATATATATATATATTTATTTATTCTTACCTGGAGATTGAATCCTAATATGTGTGCAGTCCACAGCACCAATAACATTAGGAAAATTGGCTATGTTCTGGAAGTTTGTTTTGGTTTCCTGTAGTTCTTCATTCGTCATAGGCATCCTAATATACATAGGTGACAATCTCGCTATTTCCCTTGATACATCACGAACAACACGTGATGCAGTGCCAGTGTCAATTCCTCCAAAGTCTGCCGCTACGTTCAGCATACTTCCTGTAGCATAAAACCGTAGTGCTACCAGAATTTGCGTCAATGGAGTAAGAGCATGGTTCCTAAAATGAAATAATACAAGAATCTCAACTAAGGATAATATTTAATTATTATTCATTGTTCTAATTTAAAAGAAATACTTACTGTGGCGTATTCCTTTGCAAATGTATGCCAATTTCTTGAATTAATACCTCTACGGATGCTTTCGAAATCCTGAACCTATTGATAAATTCCTGGTCTATCCAAATGTCCATGGTGTTGATTCGCGGAAGAAAAATTCGCGGTCTTCTTGGGTTTTCCACAATATTTATATCATCTATCTCATCTTCATCGTTGAATAATATATCTTCAAATATTTCAAATACGTCCATTTTGAAAACGTAAAAAAATCTGGTCAACAAGACAAATATTTATAGGTTATACTTATAGGAAAAACAAACAGTCCAAACATCAGTATTCAATCCGCGCATGTGTTTAACCGAAGCTTGAAGTTTAACTGCCCCTCCATCCATCAGTTGACAGTTAAACTCCGAATGGCAGTCACAGACACCTATACAACGAACTTTATTCATTAAACCAAAGTTTAACTGACACCTGTGGTTTAAACTGAACCTATACAAGTGGGCCTTAGAGGCCTACAAAACGAAATTTGCTTGGTATATCTAGATGATATTGTTATTTTTAGCACATCACTTCAAGAACACATCGAAAAATTGAAAAAAGTATTTGAACGACTAAGAAATGCGAATTTTAAAGTTCAACTTGATAAATCCGAATTTCTAAGAAAAGAAGTAGCATACTTAGGACATATTCTAACACCTGAAGGAGTAAAACTGAATCCTGATAAAATTCAAGCTATTAAGAATTTTCCTATTCCAAAAACTCAAAAAGAAATAAAAAGTTTTTTAGGATTATTAGGATACTATAGAAAATACATACAAGACTTTGCAAAAATTACTAAACCAATGACACTTTGTTTGACAAAAAATGCTAAAGTAAATCATACTCAAGAATTTATTTCTACTTTTAATATTTGTAAAAAATTATCAATTAATGCCCCAATTCTTCAATATCCAGATTTTTCTAAATCTTTTGTTTTAACAACTGATGCCTCAAATGTCGCACTAGGATCAGTTCTTTCTCAAGGTCCGGTAGGTTCAGACAAACTTATTGCTTTTTCTTCACGAACCCTGAATGAATCAGAACAAAAATACAGCACTATAGAAAAAGAATTACTTGCTATAGTATGGGCTTGTGAATATTTCAGACCATATTTATTTGGCAGAATATTCACTATCTATACAGATCATAGACCCCTTGTTTGGTTATTTGATTTGAAAGAACCTAACTCAAAATTAATGAGATGGCGTCTCAAATTAGAAGAATTTGATTATGATATAATTTATAAAAAAGGTTCATTGAATCTGAATGCCGATGCATTATCACGAGTAAAAATAAATGCTTTAAATGCTTTGGAAAATGAATCAATTATTAATAATCCAGGTGAAATAAATCAAGAAACATTAGAATATTTACGAAACTTGCTGAAAATCCTCTTCAAGATGAACTCCAACCTTCTACAAGTGAACAAACCCCGAAAAAAAAAGAAGAAATCCAAAGATTAATATTATTTCTGATAGTATAATAAAACCTGCAGATGAACCCATGAAAAATTGATTGGTTCATCAATCGATAATGAAAGTTCTAGTGAATCGAATGAATCGACACAACATACTACTAACAATGAGACTACGAATGATGGAATCAAAATTTATGATAAAATAATAAATAATAAAGTTAGTCAAATAATAGTTTTTCCACATCCATATAATAAATTGGAAGTAAGCCATGAAACTTATGAAAATCATAAAATTATGAAAGTAAAAATTTCTATTTCAATTCCTGAAAGAATATACCGTTTCAAAGAAACTCTACTGTATATATTTTCATAACGAATTTTCATATTAAGTTTTCAATAGAGTCTATTTGAAATTTTTTTCTGAAAAAGGTCCTTAACTTATCAGATGTACTAAATTAGTAAATACTATAACAGATGAAGAAGAACAAATAATGTTAACAAAAAACTGTCATGAAGGAAAAACAAATCATAGAGGAATAAATGAAACTTTAGAATCCTTAAAACGAAATTATTGTTGGTAAAATATGAAAACTACCATAACTGAATGCGGCCCCCAGACCCGATATTTTTTCTCGCTCAACATACGGCAGCCATATTTTTTTCTATATATATTTTGGCCCCAAAACGACCCCCATAACGTTCTCAGCTGTATCAGACCATCGTAGCTGCCCCGGAGAGAGCGTGTTCCTGGTTCCCTAACCGGTTTTCCAGGTGTTCTAGAACCCGTTCTAATGGAAAACCGGGTTTCCAGGTTCAATGACCGGTCAATGATTCCTCAGATGAGATTTCTGAAATCACCAACCGGTTACAGTAATTTCAAGTTGACACCTAAGCTTATTCTGTGAAAAACGAATCAATTGGAAAATGGCATAACTTTCGGAAATAATATTAGAAACCAAAATTGCATAATAATGAAGGAATCCACATTGTTTGGGAATCAACTATGTGTGATTCGGAAATTTTCATAGGTAGTTGTTTATGTTTATTTCCAAATTTCCACCTTCCTTTCAATAATGAAATATCAGAATACGTTGACAAGTAGTTGTGGAAATATTATCAGGTCACATTATTTGGGAATCAAATATGTGTAATCTTGGAATTTTCATAGGTAGTTGTTTAGGAATATTTCAAAATTTCCACATTCCATTCAGTAATTAAATATCAGAATACTTAGAAAATAATTCCCCAGAAAGTTCCAACCCACAGTATAGTAATGAAACATACAGTACAGACAATCCTTGAACTCATAACGAAAAGAATACGCTATTACCGGAGATAAAATCTATCATTAGATACAATGTAGAGATATAATGAATAGCGAATAATATGCTAAGAACCACAATGCAGGTGCTAGTTATAGAAACAATAATGCTATTTAAGATGAATCATATCTGTTTATTTGTAGCGCAGAATGTATAAACTGCTGAATGTTACTTTTAAGATAAGCAGGTGTGCTTCTTTCCAATGTATTCGAATGATGAAAATAAATCAGTTCACATAGAGACACCAAGCTGTATGTTTGCTCAGTTTTCCAAACTTGTGTTTTTAAAAAAGTTAATTTCCAGTTCCGAATACTTAACTGGCGCAGTCGTGGTAGGATTTGTCAAACGATTCGACAAAAATCGCGAAATCGGTCTGAATCAACAGTTTATTGACAAACTCTGAAAAAGTGTGTTCGGAGACGAAAGACTCGAAGAAAACCAAGTGGGAAGCAGTATTGGACGAGGATTACATCGCCAAATTCAACACATTCGAAGCAGAGGACTCAAATCGCCGAAGTTTCGAAAAACTGGTGGAGAACCACATCGTCGAGGCCAGCCTAACCATAGGAAGTCCAGAGACGAGGGAAAGCATCGCCCAAATCTTATTGGCACTAGCTTAAGGAACCAACAGAAGAAAGAAAAAGATGAAAGCAATCATCACACTACTGTAAGAGAAACATTCCTTTCTTTCCTTTTCTATTTCGAATTTTAATTGTAAATTTCATTTCTACAAATGTATATATATATATATATATATATATATATATATAAGTATATATATATATATTTATATAAACTGAGTTTAGGAAACACAAAAAACCAATTTTATGTTTTCCTTTGAGGTTGCAGTCAATAGGAAATGGCCATGTAAAGAAGACTCTTTGTTAATTTGTCGAGCTTTCGAAATACTTCATTTCATTATCAAGACATTAACTCGAGGTTGCTAACAGGAAAATATCGGTGCACATCACAAATAAAATCTTTAAAAATCAGTTTGTAAAAAACATCTTCGACTACTTGAAAATCTCATGTTGAATATGCAAATTCATGTCGAATTTTATTGAAATACACACGTGGTGATCCCTACAGTGGATAGTCGAGAAAGGCAAACATAAAATTGGTTTTTTGTGTTTCCTAAACTCAGTTTTTTTCAACTAGTCCAGTCAAGAGACTACCCTCTTCTATATATATATATATATATATATATATATATATATATATATATATATATATATATATAATATATAAATAAAAATATAAAAATAGATTAATTATTGAATCATGACAGAAATCGATATAGAAAATTTGTCAAATTTATTTGAATCAATTTCTACTGAAGATATAGTTGAAACAATGGCTCATCCCGTAAATTATCAACTACTCAGACTATATGTCGATACTATTCCAAATTTTGATGGAAATCCCCAAACTTTGAGTGTTTTCATTACAAATTGTGAAAGTTTGATAATTCAATTTAGTGATCCAAATAATGATTCTCTCAATCAATTTATATTACGAGCAATCATGGGAAAATTAGTAGGTAGGGCTTTAACTCTTATTGGTTCGAGAATTGAATTAACTGAATGGAATGATATAAAAGCTGCATTATATTTAAGTTTTGGTGATCAGAGAAATATTGACTGTTTAGTGCAAGATCTAATTATTTTGCGTCCCCATGAAAATGAAACCCCACATAATTTTGGCATGCGTTGTCAAGATGCACGAAGTTTGATTATTACAAAATTAAATTCTTTACCCTTATCAGCAGAAGAGAAAGTAGTTCAATTCAAAAATTATAACGATTTGGCATTGAAAACTTTCATCAGAGGAATACTCAATCAAATTCAGAACATATTCGTTTAAGAGATCCAGATTCTCTTGAAAAAGCTATGTCACTTTTGATAGAAGGAGAAAATTTCCTTTACAGCCAAAATAGGAGTAACAGTCTACAATTCCAAAATTCTTTCAAATCTACTCAAAACCCACCAAATCCAAAAATAAATCGAAATTTTCAAAGACCTATACAACCACAGTTTCAGCAACAAAACTTGAGACCACATTTCCAAAATCAACAAATGAGACCTTTCAACTTTTCTCGAAATAATTACCCCAAACCATTTATACAAAAAAAAACCTTTCTCAAAGACATCAATTTTTCAAACAAAACACGAATCAAATAGTTCGAAATCAACAACAATTTCCAAATCAAAACAGAAATTTCCAAAATGTTCAGAAACCATATAAACCAGATACTTCATCCAATAACACAAGGATACAACCCAAGAAAAAATTCACTAGTACCGAATTATTCACACAAAATATAATGAATTCGAAAATCCATACGGAAATCAAAATTTTGAAAATTATTATGAAAATGATTCTCATTATTCAGAACGAGATGTTGGATATCAATATGAACCAAATTATTCTGATTTTGAAAACCCAAATTATGAAAATAATATTTACCCAGAACAAGAACCAGAAGAAAATGGTACTTCTTCAGAAAATTATACAAATGTGAATTTTCTCCAGGACAGTTCTTGAGACAATCCCACATAAGAAATCTTAATCTTTCTATAGCAAATCTTCCATATATATTCATGCCGGAATTAAAAGCCAATTCTCTTATTGATACAGGTAGTACTCATAGTTTGATTAATCCAGAATTAGCTTATAAATTTTATAAAAAATTAAAAAAGATTTCAATATTCAATCTGCCCATAATATCAGCTATCCTGATGAAATTATAGTAATTCCAATTTTTAAAAATTTTAATGTACATGGAAAACATAAATTTTACCTTTTTAGATTCAGTCAAAAATACGATGGATTGATTGGTATAGATTTACCAGACAACTTCAAGCCCCCATAAATGTTAGTGAAAAAACGATATCAACTCCTTTCGTTAAAATTCCTATAATTTATGAAACCGAAAAAAATATGAAACAAGAGAAAAATGCAATTAATAATCATACATTGATAATTCCAGCTAGAACAGAACAAGTTATTAAAATACCGGTTAATAAAAAACAAGGTATAGGATTATTAGACTTTATTCAATTCGAATATTTAGTTGAATCCCCAAAAGCCTTAGTAGACATTGGAAATTATTTTGCAATCACTACCATTAGAAATTCTAATTCAAAACCAGTTAAAATTGAATTTTTGAAACCATACAAGATAGAAATTCTGAATATTCAAAATATTAATTTTATAGAAAAAATGGAAACTTATGAAGAGATCAATGAATACATGGATTGTGTTCAAAAATCAAATATGAAAAATCTTAGATTGAATCACTGTAATCAAGAAGAAAAACAAGCAATATAAAACTTATGTTTCGAATATCGTGATATTTTTTATAATGAAAAAATTCCATTGACGTTCACGAATAAAATTCAACACAAAATTAACTTAACTGACAAATCCCCTATATATACTGAAACCTATCGATATCCAGAAATACACAAAAATGAAGTGGAAGACCAGATTCAAAAAATGTTAAATCAAGGCATAATTCAAAATTCAAGTTCTCCATGGTCAAGTCCCATATGGATTGTTCCAAAAAAACTTGATGCCTCTCGGAAGAAAAAATGGCGTGTAGTAATTGACTACCGGAAATATAATGAAAAGACAATTAATGATAAATATCCCCTTCCAAATATTACAGAAACTTCAGATAAACTCGGAAAAAGTCAATACTTTAGTACTCTTGATTTAGCTAATGGATTTCATCAAATCGAGATGAATCCGGATGATATTCAAAAAACAGCATTCTCTATACAGAACGGACATTATGAATTCAAGAGAATGCCTTTTGGACTAAAAAATGCCCCCTCCACTTTCCAACGGGTCATGGATAATGTACTTAGAGGCCTACAAAACGAAATTTGCTTGGTATATCTAGATGATATTGTTATTTTTAGCACATCACTTCAAGAACACATCAAAAAATTGAAAAAAGTATTTGAACGACTAAGAAATGCGAATTTCAAAGTTCAACTTGATAAATCCGAATTTCTAAGAAAAGAAGTAGCATACTCAGGACATAGTATAACACCTGAAGGAGTAAAACCGAATCCTAATAAAATTCAAGCTATTAAGAATTTTCCTATTCCAAAAACTCAAAAAGAAATAAAAAGTTTTTTAGGATTATTAGGATACTATAAGAAAATACATACAAGACTTTGCAAAAATTACTAAACCAATGACACTTTGTTTGACAAAAAATGCTAAAGTATATCATACTCAAGGAATTTATTTCTACTTTTAATATTTGTAAAAAATTATTAATTAATGCCCCAATTCTTCAATATCCAGATTTTTCTAAATCTTTTGTTTTAACAACTGATGCCTCAAATGTCGCACTAGGATCAGTTCTTTCTCAAGATCCGGTAGGTTCAGACAAACTTATACTTATTGCTTTTGCTTCACGAACCCTGAATGAATCAGAACAAAAATACAGCACTATAGAAAAAGAATTACTTGCTATAGTATGGGCTTGTGAATATTTCAGACCATATTTATTTGGCAGAATATTCACTATCTATACAGATCATAGACCCCTTGTTTGGTTATTTAATTTGAAAGAACCTAACTCATAATTAATGAGATGGCGTCTCAAATTAAAAGAATTTGATTATGATATAATTTATAAAAAAGGTTCATTGAATCTGAATGCCGATGCATTATCACGAGTAAAAATAAATGCTTTAAATGCTTTGGAAAATGAATGAATTATTAATAATCCAGGAGAAATAAATCAAGAAACATTAGAATATTTACGAAACCTTGCTGAAAATCCTCTTCAAGATGAACTCCAACCTTCTACAAGTAAACAAACCCCGAAAAAAAAAGAAAAATCCAAAGATTAATATTATTTTGAAGTAAAAAAACCTGCAGATGAACCCAAAAAAGGTTAAAAAAAAATGAATCGACACAACATACTACTAACAATGAGACTACGAATGATGGAATCAAAATTTATGATGAAATAATAAATAATAAAGTTAGTCAAATAATAGTTTTTCCACATCCATATAATAAATTGGAAGTAAGCCATGAAACTTATGAAAATCATAAAATTATGAAAGTAGAAATTTCTATTTCAAAAATGTATGATAAAAATACTGTTTTTCAATTCCTGAAAGAATATACCGTTTCAAAGAAACTCTACTGTATATATTTTCATAACGAATTTTCATATCAAGTTTTCAATAGAGTCTATTTGAAAAACTTTTCTGAGAAAGGTCCTAAACTTATCAGATGTACTAAATTAGTAAATACTATAACAGATGAAGAAGAACAAATAATGTTAACAAAAAACTGTCATGAAGGAAAAACAAATCATAGAGGAATAAATGAAACTTTAGAATCCTTAAAACGAAATTATTGTTGGTAAAATATGAAAACTACCATAACTGAATTTATGAATTCATGTGAAACATGTCAAAGAGCTAAATACTCTAGAAAACTCCCTTATACTCCATTAGTATTCACAGAAACAGCCTCAAAACCATTCCACATTGTACATATTGATTTATTCTTTTACAACCAAAAAATATATTTAAATTAAAATGAATTATTTCAGCCTATTCCTAAAAAATTTATTATTGACAATGGAACGGAATTCAATAACGAAACCGTTAAAGAAATCCTGAATTTACATGAAATAGAAATTCATTTCACTACCCCTACTCATCATGAATCAAATAGCATTGCTGAAAGATTTCATTCAAGTATTATTGAACATCTTAGAATTCTAAAAGAAATGTACCCCGATGAAAACGAAAACCTCATGGACTACGCTATTATTGGATATAATAATTCCATACATAGTGCAACTACGTATACTCCTTTTGAATTAACATTTGGACAAACCAACTCGAGAAATCCCAATGAAATATTCTTACCAAATGCATTTTTTACCGACTATGCAGAACATCATAAGAAAAACTTGATCGTGTCTATAGAAATGTTCATGATGTCTTACAAGAAAAAGAGGAAAAAGTTATAAAGAAAACTAATTAATATACGAGGTGATACAAACTCTGAATTCAAATTAGGTCAAACAGTGTTTAAACAAAACCCACAAAAACGTAATAAAAAGAGTAATAAATTCATAGGCCCTTATGAGATAACTGAAATATTAAACAAAGTTGAGATAACTAATAAAAAGAATAAAAATAAGAAATAAATTATTCCTATTGAAGAACTAAGGAACCCCCCTCTTGTTGCAGGCTTATCAGCTGCACCAACGGAAAATTAATCCAACCAAGATTCCACCACCTAGAAGACAACCCTGGTCTCCTACCTTTCAAAATTGGAAATGCCCAAAATAAGATTGACCACTGGTCATTTATCCAGATATTTGACATCAATCACATAATCGAAGAATTTCATGTACTTCAAAAACAATTTACTACATTGAAATATACTTTTATATTAAATACTACTAAAGCCGACTATAAAAAAGAATTCTATAATTCATATGAATTAATTGAAACAATTGAACGAAAAATATATTCTCAAATTAATCAACTGAACCCTTTAAATGATAAAAGAATGAAACGTGGTTTAATTGATGGATTAGGATCCATTATCAAATCCCTAACAGGAAATTTAGACCAGAATGACGCTGAAAAATATGATAAAGCTATTATGACATTATCTGAAAATCAATTGGAATTGAAAACCATTGTGAAAGATCAAATCACCCTTCTTCAAAAATCTATTGAAAGATTTCAAAATACTCAAGAATTATGGCACATAATGAGATTTCAATGCAGAATCGTATTACTGAGATTGAAAAAATTCTACAAACTATAAAAATGGAAAATTTCAAAACTTATGATTCAACTAATGATTTCTCAGATGACCACAGCTTTTCAAGTAATTTACGATATTTTAGAAAGAATCGAAATCGCAATTACTTTTTCGAAACTAAATACCTTTCATAATTCCATTGCCGAACCAAATGAAATTTTGCAAGAATTAAAAATAATTGTTAGTTAATTAACAAATAATAATAAAATACCATTCGAACCAAAAGTTGAAAATATTCTTCTTTTTGAAAAAATAATGGAAATCAAAAGTTATAGTAAGGGAAATGAAATAATTTTTATCATAGGAATACCAATTGTGGAAAATGAAAGTTATGATTACTTCCACCTATATTCCTTACCAATACCTACAGAGGAATCCTTCAAAATCATCTCACCTCAATCAAAATACCTTATCCTTAATGAAGAAAATTATATGTTTCTCGAAACGAAATGTCAAGAGATTACTTCTGAAGAATATATTTGCCATGAGACCAATCCCATGAAACTACGAGAACAAGGACTTCCCTGTGAAATTCAACTGTTGAAAGTCGTCAGGAACATTACGAATTGTCAGCAGATCCCAGTCAAGATCGAAAACGTCAAAATCCAAAAAATGGAGAAAAATAATTGGATTATATCAACACCCAGAAATATTGTGGCTATCCAAAAATGTGGTACGAATAAAGACAATATTTTACTTCACGGGACAATTGTTTTAGAACTCAATTCAAAATGTGAAGTGATAATTGAAGACATTACCTTACGTAGAAGAGGAAAGAAGAAACTGCAAATTTTATATATATATAATATATATATATATATATATATATATATAAATATATATATATATATATATCTATATATATATATATATATATATATATATATATATATATATATATATATTATATAAATATACATATTTTTATAATAAATACTTTTGGATTGGATTGGTAGCAGAGTCCCGTCAAGAAGAAGTTGTCCCAGAGCCCCTGCCAGTAGAGGTAATCCTAGAAGAATTCCAAAAGGAGTGGAACCCGGACCACTTCATCAAGAATGGGGGCATAGGACAGGAGCAGAGAACGAATGAGAGCTACATGAAAGAAGCTGAAGAGTTCAAGGAGAGGAGTATATATATTATTGACCTTGATATTTTTCATAATTTGACATTTTTGGTGGTTGAAAGGATTTTTGGTAATAATATTGCTGAGTTATATTTTATCTGAATTTTTTTAAAATGGAAGTTATTCATCTGAGAGGTTATGAACTTTATTATGAGATTAAAATTAGGGACGTTGAGCCAACAGGTGATGTTGAAAAACGTAGAAATTATTAAGAGGACTTCTGAGTCAAGAGAATTCAAAACGTAGCTTTTCTGAGGGTTTTGTTGATTGTTATACACATGATGAGGATGTTCCAGAAAATGAAGAAACGTTGCTAAGCTTGAAAGCAGAAATTGATTCCTATAGTCAAATCAGTGAAAGTGAGTATAAACAGTTAAATTCTAGACTTTGTCATATTTCTGGTAGAATCAACAAATTAGGGGTAGATAACGAAACTGAGGAAATAGGTAAAAAGCTTTTACGCTTAGAAATGTTAGAGCTGGAGGGAGATTTAGCTGCTGAAATACCGGGAGCGTCATCTGCTCAAACGTCCCCTCCTACTAGCTCAAATCAACAGCCACCTCATTTCAATTTTCTGAAATCAGTTCTTCCATATAAATAGAATATTCATTTCAGTGGTGATTCTCGTGATGGATCATTAGTATCTTTTCTGGAAAGAGTTGATGCTTTCAGTTTTGCACGAAATCTATCGAAAAACGATCTATTTTTATCTGCTGGACATCTATTCAAAGATCAAGCATGGATTTGGTATAACAATCATAGAAACATTTTAAAGAAATTGGGATGAATTACTTCAAAAGCTTAAAGGTGATTTTTTGCCATATTTTTATGATGAAGACCTGAAAATGGAAATTAGTAACCGAACTCAAGGTTCGTCTGAAAGGGTCGTAATATATATTTCTTCAATGGTTGGTATTTTCGATAGATTGAAAAAAAACCTTGTGAGAAGGAAATGGTGAATATCATACGAAGAAATTTATTACCTTATTTCATTACTCATTTATATTTGTGTGATATTAGTAATATATCTGAGCTCAGCAATTTGTGCAAAAAAGTAGAGGAGTCTCGTGAACGGTCAGAAAGATGTAAGCCACCTCCAACAAGGAGATCAGGGTTATAAGAACCGGATTTAAGTTGCGTAGCTTTTCAAGAGTCTCAGAATTTCTCTCTGTACAAAGAGGTATCAGTAGTAAATTCCATACGTTGTTGGAATTGTTCAGAAGAAGGTCATTCTCACAGAAATTGTCGCTCTCAGAGAAACTTATTTTGCTATGGTTGTGGAAAGAAAGGTATTACAAAGGTAGTATGTTACAAATGTAATCCAAAAAATGCAAACAGTGGTGCAGCAAGTCTGGACACTACGACCACAAGTTTGACAGTTCCAGGCACAAGCACAAAGGTCAATCAAAGGTCGACACAGTAAATTACCGTAATTCCATTTCCTTCTGATTCACTCATTAGAAAAAGATAAAAGTAGTTTGAACGTACCTTCTCAGAATCCTATTTTTGATGATTGGTCAAAGATAATTCTTATACACTTTATCTGAATATCATTGCGATTGAAGTCATTTTCGTATATCAAATTCTTCAAACTTAATTGACCTGAATTTTGTGAAATATAGTCATGGCTGATCAAGATCAGAACAACTTTCCTTTTTTTGTATAGAGCAAAGATCAATCTTTGTCTAAATTAAAATTTAATCTTGAATTTTCAATTTAAGTATTGAATATTAATGACAAATCTACCACAAGCTGATTTGTATATCCAAATTTTTACACTCATCTGTAACAACTGTGCGTTCCAAGAAGTTGAATTTTTAGTAGAAAACAAATTCTGACACAAACAATATTGTTTTTCATGTTGTATTGCTGAGAACAATCATTCCATGGACAAGAACCTGATGCTTGTATATTCCATCTGATCGGTCGCCCAGCAGCCATAGGTACCCCCTGATTGCGATTTTAGTGGTCCTGATTTCAGCCCAAAGAACGAAAATGAGTTACCGAGGTCAAGATGATTTTAGAGCGGCACACAGAGAGTTAGATGCTGATGATAGATATCATGCAGCACGTAATAACGTACGAGAAACGTTAAGAAGGCCATGGCGAGGAGATAGATCCTCAGGGTCAAGAGGCCAGTTTCAAGAGAAGAGAGTTACATCCTACCGTAAACAACAAACTAGCATTACAGAGAAAGACTTGTGCGGTGAGCTAAAGAAGAAATTTTTTCAGGGATAAAGACTGCAGAAGATGCGATGAATAAGTTAGAAGCACTTCAAGTTTTCAAGGCTATTGAATTATGTGTTACAACTAGACAAATGGGATTTGGCACAGTCCAAGTATTTGTGGCTTTGAGACAATTCAACAACGTACCAGTGGACGTAAAAGTTCTGAATTCTCAAACTGAGAGAGCAAGGTTTGTAGAACTGCCCCCAGATGAAAATCTCATTACAGCAGTTAAACCCTTAGTTTTGATATCAGACCAGATTTCTTCAGTTATCAATGCAATCGTCCACGTTAAAACAAATGACTCATTATATGTTCCAAAGATTGGTAAGGATAATACAACGAGAATTTTTACCTCAAAGCGAACAGATGACTTCTCTAAATTTGAGACAGGTCGTAGAGAGCCTGGGTAATGCTGAAGTCCCAGTGGAATAAAGAAGACTGTTTTATCGTAACAACCTTATTCCAGGCTGAAGGTGGGAAAAAATACAAGAAAACCCTCTCTTACTCAATGCTGATGAGATCATTCCAGCAAATTATAATGCAGCTATGTTACGTGATGATATTGAAAATGTTCGCGTAAAGTTGAACTTCTTGAATCATAAAGGGCCAAAATATTTTTCTAAACTGATATCCTTTGAACCTTAAGGAAATAAATCGATGTTAGCGTTACACGTTAGTGGAGTGGAAGGATTGCAAGTGTACCAGACTAGAGTAAAATTGGAAGGTGATGTGTCCGATTATTATAATTTAGAAAGATTAACATCGACAGAACAGGTCGATGGCTGCCTTCATCTCTTGGGGGAGTGTCCAACTACAGAGGCACTAGAATTTCCTGTTTATATATGTAGAAATGAAGCGATATGTGAGGAAGTATGTAGCATGCAATATCGAGCTACAATTGGCGCCAGTTATAGGTACCACATGCCCTATATACGCCCCCTAATCGACGATCACCGGACGGATGTCCACTCAGCAGATATTGATAAGACTTTATATAAAACTGTTTTATTGACGCTGCGTCGTCACTCTTATTTTCTCACTCATTGTTTAAACATCAACTTTGTTTAATAAAGTAAAGTTACCTCTTTCAATTTCAAAGTTCTGTAAGTTTTTTAAAAACTGTTTTCGCCAAGCCACGACGAAAACTGGCGCAGTCAAACAAAAATTCTATCGAAGAAATTTTGGTTCGTATCAACGATTCATTGACGAAGAAAAACCAGTGACCAAGATTTTGGAAGAAACCTGCCGGACAAGGACAAGCATCGCCAACTCCGACTTACCAAAACCAGGGACAAAGGACAAGAATCGCCTGACTCCAATTGGCAACACTTGAGATTAAGAAAAAACGAAGAAACGAAGAAATCCACAACCGAAGAACAGAGATGATACTACTGATCATTTTACCGTAAGTCGATTTCAAGTACATTCCAAAAACCCATCCAATTCCCAATTTTCCAAACCCACTGGTATATATATATATATATATATATATATATATATATTATATATATATATATATATATATATATATATATATTTGATAATATTATAGTATTATTTTTGTATTCATATTAATTTGCGCGAACATATTTTTAATAAAAATTTTTTAAACCAAAAATTACTTTAAGACTCCATATTGACACGATTCCGCAATATGAAGGAAATCCTCACACATTAGGAATATTTCTCGATAACTGTGAAAGCTAATTTCAAATTTTCAGAGTCAAACAGATCAAAATTTGAATAGATTTTTATTACGAGCGATAATAGAAAATTAGAGGTCGAGCACTCATACTTATTGGTTCTCGTATAGAATTGAAAACATGGACTGATATTAAAGCTGCACTTATTCTTAGTTTTGGAGATCAAAGAAATCTTGATTGTCTAGTACAGGATTCAATTGCTCTTTCACCTTATAAGAATGAAACTCCGTATAATTTTGGAATGAGATGCCAAGATTCACGAAGCCTTATAGTTTCGAAAATAAATAGTTCCATAATTTTAACAGCCCAAGAAAAAATTTTACAAATCACTAATTATGATGAACTTGCCTTGAAAACATTCATAAGAAATCTTTCAGGACATATTCAAAACAATGTTAGACTTAGAAACCCTGATTCATTGGAAAAAGCTATGTCTTTAGTAATCGAAGAAGAAAATTTCCTCTATTCACAAAATCGAACAAATAATGTCAATACTCAGAATTTTAAACCATTTCAAAGAATTACCCCATCAAATTCAAAACCTGTTATACAAAAAAATAATAATCCAAATCAAAATTTTCATAAACCTCAAATTCCAAATAATTTTCAAAATAGATGGTTCACACCACAAAATAATTTTATAAAACCAACTTTCCAACCACAAATAAATACGCAACAACCCATTTTTCAAAGATTATTACAACATCAATTCACCCCTTGGAAACCAAACAATAACTTCCCAACTCAATAACACCCGTTTTGAAAAAAAAATAAAGAACACAAAATATCATCTGGAAATACCAGGATGAAACCACAAAATAATTTCCGTTCTACTGAATTATTTAACCAAGATATTGAAAACTCTTACGATCAAAACTGTTATTACCAAAATGACTATGACTACTACCAAAACGAATACGATGATTATTATTATGAAGAACCTGAAAATTCGATTTCTCATACCGCTGAGAACCCTGAATATTCTGAAGTTGAAAATGAATGTGAATCAGAAAACATTAACTCAAATTTTCAACAGGACAATACTTCACAGGATCAAACATAATAACATTTTTAGTAAAAGCAAATTTACCTTACATATATATACCTGAATTAAATGCAAATTACCTTATAGATACAGGAAGTACCAGAAGTTTAATAAATCCCAGATCAGCATATAAATTCTATAAAAATTTAATATCAGAAGAAGATTTCAACATTCAAACAGCACATAGTATAAGTTACCATAATGAAGTAGTGGAAATACCGATTTTCAAAAACTTCAAAGTAGAAAAAACTCATAAATTCTATTTATTTAATTTCAGTAACAAATATGACGGACTTATAGGAATAAATTTTCTTGAACAAGTAAAAGCCTCGGTGAATTTAAATACAAAACAAATTATAACACCTTTTACAAAAATTCCAATTATATATGAATCTGAAAAATGTTCAAAATTAAAAAAGGAACTTAGTGTTAAAAACCATACAATCATTGTACCTAGTAGAACAACTATGATAGTAAAACTACCTGTAAACAAAGAAAAAGGCATAGGACATTTAAAGTATAGGAAATTCGAAAAACTCGTCGAATCCCCTCAGACACTCGTAAATATAGAAAATTTTTATACATATACGACTATTACAAATACACACACTCTACCCATAAAAATAACTATAAAAAACCCTCTAGAAATTGAACTTTTGCAAATAAACGAATTAAACTTTATAGAAAAAATGGAAACTGACGAAGAATTGAATACTTACCAGGATAATTTACAAAAATCTAATTTAAAAAATTTACGCCTCAATCATTGCAACTAGAAGAAAATAATTCTATTAGAAACCTTTGTTATAAATATAGAGATATTTTCTATAATGAAGAAATTCCCTCAACTTTCACCAGTGAAATACAACACGAAATAAAATTAACAGATGAAAGCCCTATTTTCACAAAAACTTATATATACCCTGAAATTAATAAACAAGAAGTCAAAAATCAGATAAACAAAATGCTACAACAAGGAATAATACAACCATCAACATCCCCATTTTCTAGCCCTATTTGGATAGTCCCAAAAAAAATTAGACGCATCAGGAAACAAAAAATAGAGATTAGTAATTGATTATAGGAAACTAAACGAACGCACAGTAGACGACAAATACCCCTTACCTAACATTACTGACATTTTACATAAATTAGGGAAGAGCCAATATTTTACAACATTAGATTTGTCAAACGGATTTCACCAAATAGAAATGCATCCGAATGATATTTCAAAAACAGCTTTTTCAACGGAAAACGGACATTACGAATACAAACGTATGCCTTTTGGTTTGAAAAATGCACCTAGTACATTTCAAAGAGTAATGGATAACATATTGAGAGGACTACAAAATGAGACATGCCTAGTATATCTAGACGATATAGTTATTTTCAGTACATCCTTACAAGAACATTTAGAACGCCTTCAAAATGTATTTGAACGATTAAGACAGGCAAATTTCAAAATACAATTAGACAAATCCGAATTTTTACGTAAAGAAACCTTAGGTCATGTTATTACACCCGAAGGAGTAAAACCAAACCCTGACAAAATCGAAGCCATAAAAAACTTCCCAATACCAAAAACACCAAAAGAAATAAAAGTTTCTTAGGATTAGTAGGATATAAGGAAATTCATAAAAGATTTCGCAAAAATTACCAAACCACTAACCTCATGTTTAAAAAAAGATTCTAAAATAATACATGATCCAAATTTGTAACAGCATTCAATACATGCAAAAATCTTTTGATGAACTCACCAATTTTGCAATACCCAGATTTTTCAAAAAAGTTTATTCTGACGACAGACGCTTCAAATGTAGCATTAGGAGCCGTTATTTCACAGGAAACGATAGGTTCAGATAGACCAATTGCTTTTGCCTCTAGAACTTTGAACGAAACCGAACAAAAATATAGTACTATAGAAAAAGAACTATTAGCCATTGTATGGGCAACCAAATATTTTCGCCCTTACTTATTCGGAAGAAAATTCACGATTTATACAGACCACAGACCTCTTGTCTGGTTATTTAAATTAAAAGAACCCAACTCAAAATTAGTACGTTGGAGTTAAAATTAGAAGAATTCGATATGATATTGTATACAAAAAAGGTAAACAAATACTAAGCAGATGCATTATCTCGTATCAAAATAATGCAATAGAAAATGAATCCACGATAATAATCCAGGAGAAATAGTAAAGAAACAAGGAATTACTCAGGATTTAGCAGAACACCCTATACAAAAACCTCAAACTTAAAAAAACTTAATATAATATCAGACGTACAGATCATACCACCTAAAAAGACTATCAGAGAAAAAACACCCCCAAGTGATGATGATTCAGATCAAACACAACATAGCAACGCGAACGAAACTACCAATGAAGGAATAAAAATTTATGAGAAATTATAAACAATAAAATAAACCAAATTATTGTTTTCCACATATTTACCCTATAATGAAAATAAACAGAAAATATGAAAATTAAAAGGTATACGTACCAGAAAGAAATAATAAAAATCATATTATCGAAATTTTTAGAGATTACACCATGAAAAATAAGATATATTGTATATATTTTCACACAGAACGACTTTATAAAAGTTTCAATAAAGTATATTTAGATTTTTTTCTGAAAATGGACCCAAGATAATAAGATGACAAAAAAGGTAAACACCGTAACAGATAAAGAAGAACAACTCCTTTTGACAAAACACCACCATGAAAGTAAAACGAATCACCGCGGAATAGATGAAACTCTAGAAAAGCTTAAGAAAAATTATTATTGGATAAATATGAAAACTACTATTACAAATTATATAAATTCATGTGATATTTGTCAACGAACAAAATATGCCAGGAAAAACCCATATGTACCCCTTGTGTTGACTGAAACGCCTTCAAAGCCATTTCAGATAGTACACATAGACATATTCCAATATGACAAACGAATATATTTGACTTTAATAAAGTCTTTTTCGAAATTCGCACAAGCTATCCCAATAACCGGAAAAACTGCAATTCATATTAGCAACGCATTAATAAAATACTTTTCATCATTCGGAATACCAGAAAAATTAATTATTGATAATGGAACTGAATTTAACAATGAAACTGTCACAGAAATATTAAATTTACATAAAATTAAAATACACTTCACTACACCAGAACATCACGAATCGACTGGATTGGTTGAAAGACTTCATTCTACCTTAATCGAACACTTAAGGATTCTTCAAGAATTATATCCAGATGAAACAGATCTTATGGATTATGCTATTATAGGTTATAATGAATCAATACATAGCTCAACTAATTTTAAACCCTTTGAATTAGTATTCGGACATAGAAATTCTCGTGATCCCTTTGAACTTTTTACACCTACAACATTTTTCACAGACTATGCTGATAATCATAAAGAGAAACTCCAACACATTTATGATCAAACCAAAAAGACTTTAGAAAAAGGAAAACAAAAAATATAAAGAAAACTAATATACAAGGTGATACAAATGAGACTATAAAATTGGACAAACCGTATATAAACAAAACCCACAAGAAAGAAATAAAAACTTAACAAATTCGTAGGACCATAAAAATAACTGAAATCTTAGATAGAAATAGAGTAGAAATTGAAAGAAATAAAAAGAAAGAAATAGTACATAATAAAGAACTTAGAAAGAAACTTATTATTTCAGATCCTTCACCAACACCAACGGAGAACTGACTTCACCAACTTTCCATGATTTAAATGACAATCCCGGACTTTTACCTTAAAATTAGGAAATGCCCAAAATAAAATAGATCAATGGTCATTTATCAAATCTTTGATATATCAGAAATTATACAAGAATTTAATAACTGTCAAAGAGACTTATTCAATTAAAATCACTATTCGATAATGGAACACAGACTAATTATAAAACAGAATTTTATAATTCATATTACTTAATGGAACTCTTAGAAAAGAAAATAATTTCCCAAATACATCAAATAAATCCATCAATAAAAAGAAAACAAAAACGAGGACTCATTGACGGATTAGGATCAATTATTAGATCAATAACTGGCAACTTAGATCAAAATGATGCAGAAAAATATGATAGAGCAATTGAACTACTTTCATCTAATCAAAATAAAATGAAAACTTTGATCACTGACCAAATAACACTTTTGCAAAATCTATTGATAATTTCAAGAATAATACTCAAATCTTACTTCATAATCAAGAACTCTTGAACACTCGTTTACAGTTAATTGAAGGAGTTATACGAAAAAAAAAGAAAAATATTGAAATTATCAATTTTTGATAATACAATTAACTATATCTCAATTACAACAGCCTTTCAAGCAATTTATGACATACTAGAGAAAATTGAAATAGCTATTACTTTCTCAAAATTAAATATTTTCCATAATTCTATGGCTGAACCAAATGAAGTTCTCGAAGAAGTAGGAAAAATTAATAAATACTTAATGAAGAATAAATTACCCTTCGAACCATAATTAGAAAACGTTTTACTGTTAGAAAAGATTATTGAGATAAAAGCATATTCAAAACGAAACCAAATTATATTTATACTTGATATACCGATAGTCGAACCTGAGAACTATAATTATTATCATTTATATTCCTTGCCAACTCTGAAAAATAATTCATTCAAAACAATTATCCCGAAATCCAAATACCTTATCCTGAACGAACAAAACTATGTACTTTTCGACGTAAAATGTGATCAAATCATCAACGAAGAATTCCTTTGTAAATTAAACAACCCAGAATTATACTAAACCGTGAAATTTAAAAATTAAAAACCAATGTAATCCAGTCCAGTAATATAAAAGAACAAAGATTCAGAGATTGAAGAAGAAATGGATTATCATTACTCTAGTAAAAAAGTCGCAACTCATATTTGCAAAAATTCTAAGAATCAACTCCTCTCCAGGAACTTTTATTTTACAACTACTTCCCAATGTGAAGTAAAAATTGATAACACAGTCATGAGAAGTTTTCAAAACCCTACAATTGAATTCAAACCATTTAGATTTCCAAAATTGAAATTTGAGAATAATTTTCAAATTTTAATTTTCAATTTCAAAATATCAAACCAATTAAGCTAGAAGCAGTTAATTTGGATGAAATGAAGCATATCCAAGAAACGCTCGAGATCAAGAAAGAAGAAATCAAGATTATCCAAGATGTACCGATTAATTCAAATAAAATCGACACTTGGACAATAATTCTTTATATTATGTTTTTCGCAGCCATCTTGTACGCAGCCTATCGACTTCGAGCCATACCAGGTGACAATACCAAAGAAGAACCCCAAATAGCCTTCCGAAATTCCGCCATCAACCCCGGAATTTCGCTCTGAGGATGGAGGAGTTATAGGTACCAGATGCCCTATATACGCCCCCTAATCGACGCCCACCGGACGGATGTCCACTCAGCAGATATTGATGAGACTTTATATAAAACTGTTTTATTGACGCTGCGTCGTCACTCTTATTTTGTCACTCATTGTTTAAACATCAACTTTGTTTAATAAAGTAAAGTCACCTCTTCCAATTTCAAAGTTTTTTAAAAACTGTTTTCGCCAAGCCACGACGAAAACTCGCCCAAAATCAAGTGACTACTTGAAATTGTTTTTTTTAATTACCTTTTTTTTCCTCCTATAAGAATACAGCAATAAACTTTAAACTTCGGTTTGGAAATTCATCGCTGAACTTTCGAATTTTATCTCAAAGTATTTTATCTGACTCTATTTTTCTGAATTGATATTTGCTTGCTATAGTGGTATTTTGATATATATATATATATATTGACCTTGATATTTTTCATATTTGGTATATTTTGACATTTTTTGTAATAATTTTGCTAAGTTATATTTTATCTGAAAATTCAAAAAAATGGAAGTTAATTATCTGAGAGGTTATGAACTTGATTATGAGATTAAAATTAGGGACGTTGAGCCAACAGGTGATGTTGAAAAATTATTAAGAATGCTTTTGAGTCAAGAAAGTTCAAATCGTAGTTTTTCTGAGAGTTTTGTTAATTGTTATACACATGATGGGAATGTATCAGAAATCAAAGAAACGTTGCTAAGCATGAAAGCAGAAATTGATTTCTATAGCCAAATCAGTGAAAGTGAGTATGAACAGTTAAATTCTAGACTTGTCACATTTCTGGTAGAATTAACAAATTAGGGGTAGATAACGAAATTGAGGAAATAAGTAAAGAGCTTTCATGCTTAGAAATGTAAGAGCTGGAGGGAGAATATGCTGCTAAAATACCGAGAGCGTCATCTGCTCAAACGTCCACTCCAACTAGCTCAAATCAACAGCCACCTCATTTCAATTTTCTGAAACCAGTTCTTCCATATGAATGGAATAATCATTTCAGTGGTGATTTGTAACGATATATCTGTTACATTTCTCATTGATATGCTCAGAGATACAAAATAATTGAGAGTAGCTCAAGTTATCTTATTAGCTCAAATCGACGAATCCCTATTGAAAATGTTAGCGACATCTGACGGCGAATAATCATTGGAGTTGAGAAGATGAGCGACAATTCATTCTGACAGCACGATCATATTAAAAGGAATGAACATGCCATTCTCGTCCCTTATCGAGCTAGCTGTAATTGAGATGTGTTCCGAAACTTGTCAGCCATGATTCAATGAAGTAGAATTTGTTCAAGTTAAATTAACAAATGAATTAGAGCATTTTCCTTTCTTCTACGAAAGTAATTTCAGATCAGTGAGTTATTTATTGTGTGACATCAAGGTATGTGGAAATATTTTTGACCAAATGAAATATAAGCCATCTTGGAATATATTTTTTTAATGAGAACGTCAGATAGTTTTTCACAAAGGCATGATATCTTAAATCATCTATCTATGTTGTTCAGTAAATAGCGATTAGATTTATGTGGGTCAATCCGATAATTTATTACAGTCCCGTACCCTAGTTATTTTTCCAAATGAGTTCAGGTAGAATCATGAATATCACATGTGAGATATCAGATTGAATCAAGATATCAGTGTTCTGTATTATCTGATTAGATTGCTTTCTCTGACAAGGCTTCATTGGGATTTAAAGAGGGTTTCTCAAACATACGATATCACTTACACTGTATTTGGACATATTTTTGGTGTCGATCATGAAATATATGATATCGTTGAATAAAATATATTTTCCATGATTTTTTGGATATATCTTTGGCATGGTCCCTTATTTGGTGATAATTATCACCGAGCTGTGATTTTGCTTTTGATTTAGGTGAAGCGATCATATATATATATATATATATTTGGATTGTGTGGGTTCTTGAACCATTACGTTTAATATTCTTCTGTGGGTTTTCTTGGGTTTCTGGTTCGTAAGAATTAGAAAAATTCAGTGATTCATAATTGAATTTTCAATACGTTTTTCGGGGCTCCAAAACTTCTTCAGTTACATTTGTTTTTTCTGAAAAGGGGGGTTATGGTTATGGCATGGTATAAATTATATTTTTTGTTTCCCCTTTCTTACCTAAAACTTAAACCCCATTTGATATGTGATTGCTGCTTTTTTTTAGTATTTCCTTTTTTAAATTTTTTTTGGTGGTTTTTTAGGTTATATGTTTTTAAAAACTGTGGCCAATTGGGTTATTTGACATTATTTGTTCTAGTATCAAACATGTTGATTTACCTTATTTTCAACTTCATACAAATCAGTGATGCTTATTGTTCTGTGAAACATGTAACTTGGCAGATCGCAGCGCAAAACTAACATTCATAGACAGCTAGAAGTCTTCATAAGGTTTATGACAGTTGTCACTCTTGGATTTAGTGTGTGTTGCCCCCCTCTGTTTGTTATTTGAACTTCGAACAAAGGGGTGGTTGTCATTTAGGATTTTTCTAATTCATTAACATATAACACTGTTGTTTTGGGTTAACATGTGGACAAAAGTCAACACGAAGAGATGGTTCTAGTTTTAAAATACTCTGGTATAATGTAATTGTGTTTTGTTTGTGCTGTCATCTGTTTTTTTGTGGTTTTGTTCCGGTGATTGTGCTATATTTAAAATTATGAAAGATCATTATTATTCTTGTAGTTATGAATTATGCAACAATTAAGACAATCAAGACAGAAAGATTGATTGTCGGCATTTCGATTTCAAATAATATTATGGTATGTTTTACTGAGGTTTTCAATGTCAGTTTTATCGTTTAGCGAATTTGGGTCTAGTTTTATGTGTATCATCTCGAGAAATTATCTTTTTTTGGGCGTTTTTTTCAGTTGCTAGTATTTTTGTATCCTTGTAGTTGAATTCATGATTGGTTGATCTTTTGTGGTTATTCAACACCGTTGCCGCATTTTTTGTGTATTTGTGTCCATTTATTCTGGATTCTAGATATTGGGAGGTTTGTCCAACATATACTTGGTTACAATTTTCTTCGTTGCACGGAATTTTATAAATCACATGTGTTTTTTGGATTGCCTGTTTTAATTTGGAAAATGTTGTTTTGTCAAGTGTGTTATATCCTTCGTGTCCAAGTTGTAGATTGTAAGGTTTTATAATATTAGTAATTTTTTCTGACAATCTTTTTACGTAAGGTAGTCCTATATGACGATTATTTGACGGTGTTTTGGGTTTTTCCCCCTGGTTATAAAATTTATGTATCCTGTTTTTGAATATATTATTTATCATGTTTGTTGGATAGTTGTTGTTACTTGAAGCTTTTTTTGCTTTTTCTATCGCATCGTGTCGAAATTCGGGGTCGGATAAGGAAATAGCTTGGTCTGCCAGGCCAATTATGGCAGTTTTTTTTTGTGATAAAGGATGGTTAGATTTGTAGTTGAGATATCTGCCAGACCACGTGGTTTTTGTATACCAACTTGTTTCATTATATTGTTAGATCGGTGTTAAGTCTAGGAAATTGATTTCATTTTTTTTTTATTCGATTGTAAATTTTAGTTTGGAATGAAAAGAGTTGAACATGTCTTGGACATAGTTTGATTTTTCACTTGGAATAATGAGTAGCAATCATCAACATATCTACGATATAGAGGCAAGGTGAAATTTAATTTAGGTATGATGTTGTTTTCATTCTTCAAGGACAAGCTGTGCAATGACACTTGATATTGCTGCTTCCATTCCATTGGTTTGTAAAATTTATCTTTGTGTTGAAAATATGTGGAAGTGAGAGTGTATTCTAATGCATTTTGGAATCAGTAGTGGTAATGAAGTGTAATTTTCGATTCGTTTCCAATTTTCTGTAACAATATCTTGCGCTAATTTTAGTGGGATGTTGGTATATAATGATACGACGTCTAATGAAATGAGTATGTGGTTAGGTGGTATTGTTATGTTTTTTTATTTGTGATTTGAAATGGAACGAGTCTTTTATAAAATACTCACTTTTGCAAGTAATCTTACTCAGAATGTCTGCTAAAAATTTCGACAGTTGTTCGAAAGACGATTGATTGCTCGATATAATTGGTCGGAGTGGCATGTTTTGTTTATGTAGTTTTGGTAAACCATAAATTTTCGGTGGTAAAGCATTATGAATTTTAAGTGTAGAAGCAATAGTTGGCGAAATGTATTTGTTTTTTTCCCAATGTTTTATTGGATTATTATTTTTTGTTTGAAAAATATTTTTTGGGTTGTTTTTTAACTCTTTGTATGTAAGTGCATCTTGTAATAGGTCTTGAATTTTCTCTTCGTATTGACTCTTGTACATGACAACTGTTTTGTAAGTTTTGTCTGATCAAAGATGATGATGTCATCATTGTTTTTTTATAAAATGTTTGTTTTTTTTCAATTTTCGTTAAGTACCTTTTGCTCAAAATTTGGTCGTTCGTTTTTAGTTTTGAAATTTGTTGTAGTGTTACATATATTTGACCTGAGTTCAATTTTCTCTTGTTCATGAAGGTAGTTTATATTGGTTTCTATCGTGGCTAGTATATCATGAATGGGAATGTCATCTTTTTCTGTTTCTAATGCAAAATTGGGGCCTAGTGCGAGTATTTCTTGGACATCTTCTGGTATTATGATGTTAGTTTTATTTCCTAGCCAATCTGGGTTGAAAGTTAGTTTTTTGGTTGTTTTTGTATATGAGTGATTGGAATTTTTTCAATTGTTTTCATTTAATTTTTCATTTTTTGAGTTTCTATATTGATGAAATTGTTGTATATCTGGGTTGGAAGTTGAAAGTGTAAGCTCGATTTAATTTTTTCGATAGCATTTTTAGTTGATTTGATTTGCATGTCGTTATCTGCGATAAGTAGGTTTAGTGTTTGATACTTGAAATTTTTAATAATTACCTTTTCGAATTTGTGTTTAAGGTTTACAGCTGAAAGAGGAACATGTGGAAGATTCACATCTAGGAATTTGGGGACAATCCTTTGGGTTCTGCATCGTAGTAGGAAATAGCCACGTTGAATTGATCGGTAGTAGTTCTGCATTTTTTCACCCATGCATATATGTTAGGATTGTGTGGGTTCTTGAACCATTACGTTTAATATTCTTCTGTGGGTTTTCTTGGGTTTCTGGTTCGTTAAAATAAGAAAAATTCAGTGATTCATAATTGAATTTTTAATACGTTTATACCATGCCATAACCATAACCCCCCTTTTCAGAAAAATCAAAAGTAACTGAAGAAGTTTTGGAGCCCCGAAACGAAACGTACTAAAAATTCAATTATGAATCACTGAATTTTTCTTATTCTCACGAACCAGAGACCCAAGAAAACCCACAGAAGGATATTAAACGTAATGGTTCAAGAACCCACACAATCCAAACATATATGCATGGGTGAAAAAATGCAGAACTACTACCAATCAATTCAACGAGGCTATGGAGATAGCACTGTGAAATTGATGAAGAACTTCGCCAAAATCTCAAACAAATTGATCAACCAATCAAACAGAAGAATTTTCCTACTACGATGCAGAACCCATAAAATTGTCCCCAAATTTCTAGATGTGAATCTTCCACATGTTTCCCTTTCAGCTGTAAACCTAAAACACAAATTCGAAAAGGTAATTATTAAAAATTTCAAGTACCAAACACTAAACCTACTTATCGCAGATAACAACATGCAAATCAAATCAACTAAAAATGCTATTGAAAAAATTAAATCAAGCTTACACTTTCAACTTCCAACCCAGATATACAACAATTTCATCAATATAGAAACTCAAAAGAATAAAAAATTATTCAACAAAATTAGAGAAAAACAATTGAAAAAATTCCAATCAGTCATATACAAAAGCAACCAAGAAAAACTAACTCACAACCCAGATTGGATAGAAAATAAAACTAACATCATAATACCAGAAGATGTCCAAGAAATACTCGCACTAGGCCCCAATTTTGCATTAGAAACAGAAAAAGACGACATTCTCATTCATGATATACTAGCCACGATAGAAACCAACATAAACCACCTCCATGAACAAGAGAAAATTGAACTCAGGTCAAATATATGTAACACTACAACAAATTTCAAAACTAAAAAGGAAGGACCAAATTTTGAGCGAAACGTACTTGAACAAAAACCAAAAAAAAACAAAAATTTCATAAAAAACAATGATGTCATAATCATCTTTAAACCAGAAAAAACTAACGAAACAGTTGTCATGTACAAGAGTCAATAGGAAGAGAAAATTCAAACCTATTACAAGATGCACTCACATACAAATAGTTGAAAAACAACCCAACAAACATTTTTCAAACAGAAAATAATAATCTAATAAAACATTGGGAAAAAAACAAACACATTTCGCCAACTGTTGCTTCTACACTAAAAATTCATAATGCTTCACCACCAAAAATTTATGGTTTACCAAAACTACATAAAGAAAACATGCCACTCCGACCAATTATATCGAGCAATCAATCGCCTTTCGAACAACTGTCAAAATTTTTAGCAAACATTCTAGTAACATTACTTGCAAAAGTGAGTATTTTATAAAAGACTCGTTCCATTTCAAATCACAAATGAAAAACATAACAATACCACCTAACCACATACTCATTTCATTAGACGTCGTATCATTATATACCAACATCCCATAGAATTAGCGCAAGATATTGTTACGAAAAATTTGAAACAAATCGAAAATTACACTTCATTACCACTCACTGAATTTCAAAATGTACTCTCTCACTTCCACATATTTTCAACACAAAAATAAATTTTACAAACAAATAGAAGGCTGCGCAATGGGAGCAGCAATATCAAGTGTCATTGCACAGCTTGTCCTTGAAGAACTTGAAAACAACATCATACCTAAATTAAATTTCACCTTGCCCCTATATCGTAGATATGTTGATGATTGCATACTCATTATCCCAAGTGAAAAATCAAACTATGTCCAAGACATGTTCAACTCTTTTCATCCCAAACTGAAATTTACAATCGAATCAGAAGAAAATAATAAAGTCAATTTCCTAGACTTAACTTTACACCGATCTAACAATACAATAGTAACAAGTTGGTATACAAAAAACAACTTGGTCTGGCAGATATCTCAACTACAAATCTAACCATCCTTCATCACAAAAAAAATCTGTCATAATTGGCCTGGCAGACCGAGCTATTTCCTTATTCGACCCCAAATTTCGACACGATGCAATAGAAAAAGCAAAAAATCTTCAAGTAACAACAATTATCCAACAAACATAATAAATAATATTTTCAAAAACAAGATACATAAATTTTATAACCAGGGGGAAAAACCCAAAACACTGTCAAATAATCGTCATATAGCTTACGTAAAAAGATTGTCAGAAAAAATATCTAATATTATAAAACCCTACAATCTACAAGTTGGACACAAAGGATAAAAACTTAACAAAACAACATTTTCCAAATTAAAAATTTATAAAATTCCGTGCAACGAAGAAAATTGTAACCAAGTATATATTGGACAAACCTCCCAATATCTAGAATCCAGAATGAATGGACACAAATACACAAAAGATCAACTAATCATGAATTCAACTACAAGGATACAAAAATACTAGCAACTGAAAAAAACACCAAAAAAAAAGATAATTTCTCGAGATGATACACATAAAACTAGACCCAAATTCGCTAAACGATAAAACTGACATTGAAAACCTCAGTAAAACATATCATAATATTATTTAAAATCAAAAGCCGCCTATAATCTTTCTGTCTTGATTGTCTTGATTGTTGCATGATTCATTCATAACTACAAGAATAATAATTATCTTCCATAATTTTAAATATAGCACAATCACCGAAACAAAACCACAAAAAACAATAACAGATGGCAGCACAAACAAAATACAATTACATTATACCAGAGTATTTCAAAACTAGAAGCATCTCTTCGTGTTGACTTTTGTCCACATGTTAACCCAAAACAACAGTGTTATATGTTAATAAATTTAAAAAATCCTAAATGACAACCACCCCTTTGTTCAAAGTTCAAATAACAAACAGAGAGGGCAACACACACTAAATCCAAGAGTGACAACTGTCATCAACCTTATGAAGACATACAATGTAGAATTATCGAAAAGTGTTGCCAAATACAGCTGCCCCGAGTTACTGTATATACTTTCGAATTCAGGCTGAATCTTCTACTGAATTCACGAAGCGATTCCTGAGGGATAGGTGCTAGAAAAAATACTTTCAGTGAACATTCCTATCTCATCGCTCGAAATGATAAATTGATTGATTTGAAATATCAATAATTACAGATCATACCGATATTTTTCCTTCAATTATATATATTGAGAGTTTCACGTATGAGCACGTCTCTGTTCCGAGGAAGCTAAAGTTGGTGAAAATGAAGTGTTCATAGTTTAATAAATTCTAAAATTGAAGTGAACCGTCGTTAGTATGGATATCTGACAAAAAGTGAGTGTTTGAATAAACTTTTAAAACGAAATTAGCCCATCCGATACAGAATACTACTATACTCCAGGTCGTGTTTGCTGCAAAGGAAAAAGACAAAATAAACAACAAATTTATGGAATGCTTGAATGGCAATGAAATACATAATATATTCAACAATATTTACTGGGATGATGTGTACTCTGCACCAAGTCCAGACTCTGCAACGAAAAATTATGCAATCGAAATATGCACAGAGAGGCGCGAAATGCGCAGAAAAACCACCAGAATAGCACCTTGGGTAACAAATGGACTACTTCATTCCATTAACAAAAAAACAAAATGTTTCGCCAAATGCAAAGGCAAACACAGAATAATGATCTGAACAAAGAATATAAAACCTATCGAAACAAGCTAACCGCATTGATCCACAAGGCAAAATCTAATTTTTATAAAAAACAAATCGATAACAATCAGAATAATTCTAAGATCTTATGGGATATTACCAAACAAATATCAAATAAAAAAAACAAAAGTTTAATATTAAAAAATAGAAAATTCTTCAAATAATGCTATTATAACAGAAAAAACGCAAATTGCAAACGCGTTCAATTCATCCTTTGTAGAAACGGGCAGAACTCTTGCTAAGAAGTTCAAAAACGACACAAATTTCGAAATAAAAAGGTAATTCATTTCGAATTCATTCGTCTTCGAATCAATTGACTCAGGGGAAATAAAAAATACAATATCACAGCTCAAGAATAACAAGGCAATAGGGTATGATGATTTAAAATCGGAAACTAATATCAGTTTACATTGAAGACCCGCTAACTCATATTCTCAATCGATGTGTCAAAGAAGGGGTATACCCTACTGACTTAAAAAAATCGATCATCATACCACTTTTGAAAAAGTTATTATTACAAATTATCGTCCAATATCCTTAGTTACCCATCTATCGAAAATATTTGAAATGTTTATTAGAAAGAGGCTTGTCTCATTTCTCAATAAATATAAAATAATTTCAAACAGCCAATTTGGATTAAGAGAAAACATTTCAACTCAAGATGCTGTTCTGTCGTTGACATCGAAAGTTACCGATGCTTTGAATGGAAGTCAACCGTCTCTGTGCATATTCATAGACTTATCGAGAGCTTTTGACACTGTCAGTCATCATCTTCTCCTACAGTCTTTAGAGGATATTGGTATGCGGGGTAATATTTTGAAATTGTTTGAAAGTTATTTGACGGGAAGAAGCCAGAGAGTTAGATTGATGACGTATTGAGTAGTGAAATGGAGATCGACTGTGGCGTACCTCAAGGTTCTGTGCTGGGACCAATTTTATTCAATGTATATATCAACGAAATTTTTTCATTAAACAACAATGGAAACATAATTGGATTTGCAGAGGCCACAGCTAAAGCTGATAACTGGAATTTCTTGAAAATTAAAGCTGAAACGGAATTTCCTCTTACAAAACAGTGGTTGGATAAAAAGTTATTAACTGTTAATGTCGATAAAACATGTAACCTTCCATTCTGTTGTAACTCTGTCGGAATGTCTCTATTCGATCACATAATGATCGATACTGATACACCATTCCATATACAACAAGAGCATAAAGTGAAATATTCAGGTATAGTTATTGATTGTCATCTAAAATGGGATCTTCATATAGAGTATACTGTTAATAAACTGAGGACAATTTTATTCAAATTTAGGACACTCAAAGAAATCCTGCCACTGGAGTACTTAAAAACTTTGTACTATTCTCTTGTGGAAAGCCACATTCGTTATGGAATAGCAGTGTGGGGTGGAGCTCTGAATACTCATATTCATGTTATTGGAGTTATGCAAAGGCAATTTTTAAAACTGATATTTTCCAAGAACAATAGATATACCTCCGATGATCTATACTCCGAAACACAAATTTTAGACATAAGACAATTGTATTTTTTATGCACCAGTATTAAATACCACGCAAGCAAACATTGCTCCCTTCTCATCAGTATAATACTCGCCAGAGAAATCACTTTATTACACCTCTAATGGTTAGGGTCGTAACTCAACGCTCGTATACTTATTTCGCCCCTAAATTATACAATAACATCTCATCAGAAATAATAAAATCTATAGTAAATATCGACAGTTTCAGAGGAGCATTGAAGCAACACATCCTTCAAAGCCAAAGAACTGAGCTGCTACGACTATTCGAGTAAGTGATAAAAAAAAAGTATTGATTCATAAATTCATAATTTCTAATTTCAAATTTTGATCCAACTAGAAATGTGTTGTTTGAATTGTGTATCTTCTGCATGCGTACTCTATCTTATATCTATTAGACATGTTATTGTACGCTCTCATTGCTATTATTATCTTTTAAAATTTTTTTCATACCTTTTGTATCATATTTCATGATGTTTATTGTCAATTTTTCCATTGTATTGCAATATTGTAATGTACATCGTTCATTGTTTGTATTGTATTATCTACATTTTATTTACATTTTATATTCTTACATTCTACATTTTACATACAGTTAGATTTTTATATTTTACATCTAACACTTTATATCTTATAGTTCACTTTTTTCACATGTTATATTTTCTCCACGAAACAAGTGCTTGCACTTATCGCGTAAGTTCCTTATTCACTTCCATCATGTACTCATTATTGTAATTAATTATTGCAGTGAATAAAGTTATCATATTATTATTATCTAGCTGTCTATGAATGTTAGTTTAGCGCTGCGATCTGCCAAATTACATGTTTCACAGAACAATAAGCATCACTGATTTGTATAATAAGGTAAATTAACATGTTTGATACTAGAACAAATAATGTCAAATAAAAGAGGAAACAATGAGTGCTCAATCAACCATAACTGCCCTATTGGCCACAGATTTTAAAAACAAATAACATAAAAAACCACTAAAAAAATTAAAGAAAGGAAATACCACAAAAAAAGCAGCAATCACATATCAACATGTGGAACTTTCATTAATTGTGTTTTAGGTAAGAAAGAGGAAACAAAAAATATAATTTATACCATGGCATAACCCCCCTTTTCAGGAAAAACAAATGTAACCGAAGAAGTTTTGGAGCCCCGAAACGAAACGTATTGAAAATTCAATTATGAATTACTGGATTTTTCTCATTCTCACTAACCAGAAACCCAAGAAAACCCACAGAAGTGTATATATATATATATATATATATATATATATATATATATATATGTATATATTTAATCCTTGGAATTTGGAATATTCTTTGATTCTATAGAAAACTTTCTGAAGAAGTGTTTGACGATTGGTCAAACACAGTTCTCATATACTTTCTCTTAAATATCATCGCGATTGAAGTCATTTTCGTATATCAAATTCTTCAAACTTGATTGTGCCAAATTTGAATTTTTTTTAATTCTCTGTAAAGTATAGTCTTGGCTGATCACGATCAGAATATATTACCTTTTCTTCATATAGAGCAAAGATCAATTTTTTGTTTAAATCGTAAAATTTTATCTTGATTCTTCAATTTCAGTATTGAATATCACTGACAAATATCAGAACAAGCTGATTTGTATGCTCAATTAATTTTAAGCAAAAATCTCCTGATGAGATTACACTCATTTGTACCAACTATGCGTTGAGGAGTGCATTGAGAAATTCCAAATTTCAAGAAGTTGAATTCTTGTATATCAAATTTTGACACAAGCAATATTGTTTTTCATGTTATATTACTGAGAACACATTAAATGGACAACAAGCTGACGCTTGTATGGTCCACCTGATCGGTCGCCCAGCAGCCATAAGTACCCCCCTGATTGCGAGCCACACAACTACGTGGAGTCTAGCTACGAGCTACACAATCCACAATCAAAGGTACATCGTCGTCGATAGAACCGACAGGTTTAGCAAATAAAAGCAATATTTCTTTCCTTTTCTTTTTTGGAAACTTAAATAAATTTGTCATACAGAATGATACATATTTGTCATTCAATTGGAAATTATGTATATTTGTAAATAGACTAATATAAGTTTGGTATTTGTTTTATTGTTGTTGTTATTTACAGAAGGGAACGTTATTTGATTTGCAATCACCATTGATAAGGAAATTTGAATTTTTATCGCAATTTAACAAAAAATTCTGGCGCCCATTCAAATTCACAATTTCTTAAACCTTTGCTTGAAACATTAATAAATTTGAAACAAGCAATGCGGTCCAAAAAACTCCACACCGCTCTTCACTGAATAGTCTGGGCATTCTATTACAACAATTAACTTGTTTTACATTACATATTCTCGTAATGAATCATTAGTATCTTTTCTGGAAAAAGTTGACGCTTTCAGTTTTGCACGAAATGTATCGAAAGACGATCTATTTTGATCAGCTGGAGATCTATTTAAAGATCAAGCATGGATTTGGTATAACAATTATAGGAAAAATTTCAGAAATTGGAAAGAATTAGTTCAAAAGCTTAAAGATGATTTTTTGCCTTATTTTTATGATGAAGACCTGAAAATGGAAATTAGTTACCGAACTCAAGGTTCGTCTGAAAGGGTTGTAATATATATTTCTTCAATGGTTTGTCTTTTCCATAGATTGAAAGAAAAACCTAGTGAAAAGGAAATGGTGAATATTATACGAATAAATTTATTACCTTATATAATTACTAGCAATTTGTGCAAAAAAGTAGAGGAGTCTCGTGAATGGCCAGAAAGATTGAAGCCACCTCCAACAAGGAGATCGAGATTATTAGAACCGATTTAAGTTGCGTAGCTTTCCAAGAGTCTCTTTTAAAAAAATGTTTTGTCCGAACAAAGAGGTATCAGTGGTAAATTCCATACGTTATTGGAATTGTTCAGAAGAAGAGCGTTCCCACAGGAATTGTTGCTCTCAGAGAAACTCATTTTGCTATGGTTGTGGAAAAAAAGGTATTACAAAGGTAGTATGTTACAAATGTAATCCAAAAAACGCAAACAGTGGTACAGCAAGTCTGGACGCTGCGACCACAAATTTGACAGGTCCAGGCACAAGCGCAAAGGTCAATCAAAGGTCGACACAGTAAATTCTAAAGAATGGCAAAATTGGCTAGGAGTAGTGAATAATTTTCTTTCTAATAAATCAGATTCCAGTCAATTACCTTCGAAATTATTCACTAAATTACTTTCTATATTACCGTCAAAATTGCCTTTGACATTACCTTCTGATTCACTTATTAGAAAAAAAGATAAAAGTAATTTGAACATACCCTCTCTGAATTCTATTTTTGACGATTGGTCAAAGGTAATTCTGATACACTTCATCTGAATATAATTGCAATTGAAGTCATTTTCGTATATCAGATTATTCAAACTCAATTGTGTTGAATTCTGATTTTTATTCTTTGTAAAATATAGTCATGGCTGATCAAGATCAGAACAACTTTCTTTTTTGTATAGAGCAAAGATAAATTTTTGTCTAAATCAAAATTTGGTCTTGAATCTTCAATTTCAGTATTGAATATTAATGACAAATCTCACCACAAGCTGATTTGTGTGTTCAAATAATTTTAAGCAATAATCTCTTGAGATTACACTCATCTGTAACAACTGTGCGTTGAAGAGTGCATTGAGAAATTCCAAATTCCAAAAAGTTGAATTTTCAGTAAAAACAAATTCTGACACAAGCAATTTTGTTTTTCATGTTGTATTGCTGAGAACAATCATTCCATGGACAAGAAGCTGATGCTTGTATGTTCCATCTGATCGGTCGCCCAGCAGCCATAGGTACCCCCTGATTGCGATTTTAGTGGTACTGATTTCAGCCCAAAGATCGAAAATGAGTTACCGAGGTCGAGATGATTCAAGAGCGGCACACAGAGAATTAGATGTTGATGATAGATATCATGCAGCACGTAATAACATACGAGAATCGTTTAGAAGGCCATGGCAAGGAGGTAGATCCTCAGGGTCAAGGCCTTTAAGAGAAGAGAGTTACATCCTACCGTGAACAATAATCTTTCATAACCGAGAAAGACTTGTCTGATGAGCTGAAGGAGAAATTGTTTCCAGGGATAAAGACTGCAGGAGATGCGATGAATAAGTTAGAAGCACTTCGGAAATTTACTGTACAGAGATAAATCATGGGCCATCAACTGCCTAAATTCAAAAAATAAATTAATTTTCAAGTACTTTAGAGTTAACGTTGAATCTTGAAGTCAAATTATAAATGAAACAAAATTCAGTAATTTTTTCAGAAAAATTTCAATTCCTCAGTCATTTTACAGGAAAATATTACAAACCTCAGTAATTTTTCCAGGAAAATTCCTCAAACCTCAATGATAATTTTTTCAGGATGGTCTACAAAACTGAGACTTCCTATAATTGATAGTAAGGCCAGCGCTCTTCAAGGTATCCCTGAGCTTAAGCAAAATTTCCATATGAGTTTCAAAATCTGGAGTTGCAATAATAATATCATCAATGTAGTAAAAGACATAAATAAGGTTCAAGGGACGGACCTATAACTGAATCCATTAAACGGCACATAGTTTGACTTGAGCAAGAAAGACCAAAAGCCATTCGCACATATCCAAACAGGCCTCTACCGTGTATCGCAAAAGCTGTGTTAGGACAAGAGGAAGGCGTTAAACAAATTTGATGGAAAGCCTTTTTCAAATCTACCAATCCAATCCAAAAATATTTATTCATTTATATTTACATGGTAATTTAAAACTTAACTAATATGTACAATAAAACAATCTCTGCTCCTCTTCCTGGATGTTATGGGGAAAGGGTTGAGGAGGGATGTGTTGCGGCTTTATTTGTGCTTGGGGAAATGTAAGCCACCTGCTTGCCCTCCCGAAGGGGCGAAGGGGTGGCCCCTTTTGATTTTTACAGGTAGCCTTTTTTCCATATTCGTTTTTTGTTTTTTATAGAAATTGCAATTTTTATACGGTGTCTCCTGCTTTCGCTTATGCATCTATTTTCATTGCAAATGGAGTTCCAAAATTCAAAATGTTTTAATTTTTCGTGTTTCTTGTTTCGACTTGTGACAACTATCTGGAAAATAAATTAATAAAAAAAAACCGGCTTACAATACTTCCTTCCCTGCGACATATTTACCCACTCTGTTGGGCGTGGCTTAGGTACCTGACCTATGCCAATTTTAGTAGTCGGCCGACGAGCATAGGTCGTTGACCTGCCTAGCGCCGTCCAGCGCTTTCTATTTTTAGAGGTTCTTTAGACCTTAAAGTTTTGAAGTTTTGATTAATTTTGCAATGGCTCGCGATAGAGTTCTAGTTTTTCGAAAATTACCCCATGTTTCCTGGGAATTCCTTCTCTTATATTTGTTATATTTGCCGTAAGCCGACTTTTAGGAATGTGGAATCGATAAAATTTATCCGATATTTTATTAATATAGGATTCGAGCGTTTCAACTTTTGCCAGCTCTCGCAGATCGTCCAACCGAATGTATCTGTTACTGTTTGTAACTATACGAAGGGCCTTGTTCTGCAACCTCTCTAGCCTCGATATTTGGGTTTTTGGCAGGCTGCAGAATATTGGACAGGCGTATGTCATGGTTGGTCTAATTATTTGCTTGTAAATTCTTAATTTATTATCAGTTGATAGCTTGGAATTACGTGCAATGAGGGGGTACGTACGCTTAATTGCGGCCGCCCCCCTCTGTAACGACAAGGCTATATGATTGTGCAAGTACATCCGACTGTCCAATTGCACTCCCAGGTATCTAACAGTAGGTTTCTCCGTCACTTTGTTATTTTCAATCGTTATCTTCCCGAGGATCTTACGTTAGTTCTTTTCCTCGTGAAGTTAACGACCTCCGTTTTGTTGGGATTTAACTTAATCTTATTTTTCACCAGATATGGTGTGACCAACCGATCCAGATGAATCTGGAGCTGCCTGGCGGCCACTTCGCTTTGGAACGAGTGGGCGTAGATCGCGGTATCATCCGCGAACATAGCCCGACTCGTTCTAGCGAAGGTCGGAAAGTCACTGGTATACAGAGAATATAAGATAGGTGACAGCGAAGACCCCTGTGGGACCCCCGCTCCGATTGCATAATCTCGCGAACTAACTCCGTTGACATTGACCCTGAAAGTCCGCTCCGACAAATAGGAATCCAAAATCTTTGTAAGGTACAAAGGCATGCCATGCCATCATTTTGGCGATCAACCCCGCTATCCAGACGGTATCAAACGCTTTTTGGGTGTCCAGCAGGACCATAACCGTGTTGTGATCCCTGTGGAATGCTTCCTTTACCCCGTGAATAACTCGGGCTACTTGCGAGGTTGTAGAATGACCTCTCCTGAACCCGAATTGTTCAGGCGGGATGACTTTCTGCCTCTCCTCAAAATCCACAACACGATTCAGTATGATCTTGTCCACCACTTTAGCAATAACACTTAGTAAAGATATAGGTCTATAGCTTTCCAATTTGTTTTTGTTCTTACCCGGTTTTGAAAAGTGGGATTATTTCTGCTTTCTTTAAACAATCTGGATAGTGTTGCCACTTTATGATTGCATTTATTATATAAATAAGCTGGACCAGAGCTTTCCTCGTTGGGCGCCAATGTGATGTTGAACAAGTTAATTATTGTAATAAAATGCCCAAACTATTCAGTGTAGAGCGGTGTGGAGTTCTTTGGACCGCCTTGCTAGTTTCAAATTTATTTATGTTTCAAGCAAAGGTTTAAAACATTGTAAATTTGAATGGAAGCCAGAATTTTTTGTTTAATTAAGATAAAAATTCTAATTTCCTACTTAATAATAATTGCAAATCAAATGATGTTTCCTTCTGTAAATAACTACAACAATAAAACAAATACCAAACTTATAGTAGTCATTTACAAATGTACATAAGTTTCTGCTGTATGACAATTTCGAGTTTCCAAAAAAATATATTGCTTTTGGTTGCTGAACCTGTCGGTTTTATCGACGACGATGTACTTCTGATTGCGTAGCTCGTAGCTAGACTTCACGTAGTCGTGTGGCTTGCAATCAGGGGGTACCTATGGCTGCTGGGCGACCGATCAGGTGGAACATACAACGATCAGGTGGAACATACAACCATCAGCTTCTTGTCCATGGAATGATTGTTCTCAGCAATACAACATGAAAACAATATTGCTTGTGTCAGACTTTCAGCAATGGACATTCAGCCAAGTTGCTCTAACGCTAACAAGCGAACAAAAAATTTCACCGAGATGGAGGAAACTATTTTACTGAATTTAGTGAAAGATCATGCAAAGATACTAGAAAACAAAAAAACCGATAGTGGTGCTAATCTCAAGAAAGCCCAATGTTGGGTGGACATAGAAAAAGCATTCAATTGCCAGAGTGGGGGGTCTTATCGCAATATAACTGTTTTGAGGAAAAAATATGAAAACATAAAGAAAAAGACTAAAAAGAAGATGGCTGATGAAAAATGTTATAAATTAGGGACTGGTGGAGGTCCCAACTTAAAAACAGAAATAAGTTTAATAGATAATACCACCTTAGAAATTTTGGGATCTGTTAGAGTTGAAGGCTTTCCCAGTGAGTTTGGTGGAGATGCAGTTACAGTGCCAGAAGAAAATGTCGAGCCACTACAAGATGACTCTGAATTTCTTTATGATTGTGAGGAGAATAATAACACAGTGCATGGTTTGTAGATATCAGTAAACAATTTACAATGTCTAGTACTTGTGAAAAAAAATCTCATTTGCTGTATTTTTTTCATGAATAGAAGATCAATGCCAGATATCAGAAGACATTTTTGTTGAGGTTTACAGTGAGCAAGGGAAGAAAATATAATAGGTAAAGTGATAGGATCCATATTATCTATAATGTATTGATACCAGCAAAATTTCAGAAGAGACAAATGAAGTACAGTGGGCTAATTATACACCAGAAAAGGAAAAAAGCCAAAGCTCTAACACAAGGTGATTGGGATATACTCCTGCTCTTCATTCCACTCTGGCTCTTTATTCACCTATTTAAGAATTCTGTTGTGCCATCCCTGTATAATTTTGGTGGATTATTATTATACCTATATATATATAATTTATTATATATATATATATATATATTTGCAAATATGGATAGGTGACATCTGAGCTCTTTGCATGGTATATTAATTGCTTTGGTTGTGATTTACATCTAGTTCATATTTGTTCCGTGCATGAAGTTCTCCTGTCGCCGCTCCATGGTTAGGTTTTGACAATTCAGTTTGCCAGATGGATGGCTCTTTGGGTGCTGTCAATCACCAGTCATTGCTACCATTGTTTTCACGGTCCTCATGTCGTCTTGTTATTTTGCATCGGGTAATGTATTTAGCCCCCCTAAATTTAAAAATGGGACACAGCCCTTGAAGGCGAATTCTCAAGTTTCCATTTGGTCTAAATTATGATCTCTGGACTTAAAATAATTTTAATCGTTAACCTATAAAACATTTTTTCATCTCCATGTAAGTAGCACTTATTGTATCACACTACATATGGATTTGAGTCTCTGTTCTTCTTTTATTGTAGAAAATTTTATTCTCCGCTGATGATGAACCTATAGAGGTTCGAAACATGTACAACTAATCGATGGTTTTTATCTAATCGATTGTTAATATTATATTGTGGAGACGACTTCGAGTTTTTCTACTTCATAAAATAATACCACTTAACTTCGAGATACAATGGACTTCTACCACAGGTTATACCTATACTAGTTATATAGGTGGGTAATGAAAACCATTCCCCTCCTTTCTGAATTTTTGGTGATTATTTCAGCCAGAACTAATAATGAACATCAAATTTCTACAAAAATATCACAGTGGGCTAGTGTGAAAGCCGCTTTAGAAGAGGAAAAGAAGAAATTATTGGATGAAGAATATAAAACTGAAATACAATTACTAAGAGAAAGACAGGTTAAATTGATATTTTAAAAAAAGAATCTGATGTGAAAATAGCAAAGATGGAAGAAGAAAAAAAAAGTCATCATAGAGGGCCTCAAAGAAGAGCACAGATTGAAAAAAGAAATGTTGGAGCTACAGAAGATCCAAATCTTGAATGATTTGAGGACATAGGCCAAGCAGGCAATACAACTTTTGAAGTACCAATTATTTTGTTGTTTTTTATTTTGATGGTACAACTATTCATTGGCTGTTAAACAAAGATGTTCAGTTCCTATTTTTATTTATTTGAAAATGTAATATATTTGTTCTCAAAACCTTGTTGATTTTTTTTGTTAGAATGTTCCTTCAATTGTGCATAAAACAAGTAGGTTAACATATTTAGAAATGAAAGTAATAAACAGAGAAAAATATGTATTTGAAAGATGACTGAAAATTTATTTTATAATACAAAAGTTGAAGTTAAAGTTGAGCAAAATATTCATTAATTAATTGCTGCCTTCTTAATTATTTATATTCTGTCTATTGTTTTGTCATATACATGAATGTTATTGACAAAATTAACTACTACCTCTTCTTCCTCGTTCTGTGGTGGCTGAGGTTCCTTCAACAGCATAGCTATATTGTTCAATACTGCTGTTGCAATAACTATAGCTTCGACCTTCTCACGTGTCAACCTTATCCCAAAAGCTAATATCGGAAATCTCCTTTTCCATATCCCCAATGTTCTCTCGATAGGATTTCTTGTCCTTATTTGGGACTCATTGAAGAGTGTTTCAGCATTTGTAATAGGGTTTTCTAAGGGGGTTATCAAATAACGTTTCACACCATAACCACTGTCTGCCACAATAGTGTTATTATGGAAGTCGCCTCTCTCTAGTTTCATTCGTAATATCGAGTTAGCAGATACAAGAGCATCATGGGAGGAACCTGGCCAGCGGCATACCAGGTCTTGGAACATTCATTTAGCATTGCATACTACTTGCACATTGAATAAAAAAAACCTTTGCGATTCCGATATATCTCTGCATCATCACCCCCAGGGGATAATATGCGGATGTGGGTACAATCGAGTGCTCCGATGCATGTTGGAAATCGACTTATGTTGTAGAATTCCTGGGATACATTTCTCATTTCCTCTTCTGTGGCAGGCATTCGAATGTATTCATTATATAAGTTTGCTATAGCCCTAGTCACCTTCCACACTATTCTGGAAGTTGTGCTTTTATGGATCCCAATGAAATCCCCGACTACTTGTAGAAAACTTCCTGTTGCATAAAACCTTGAAGTTATCAGTAACATCTCTCCAGGTGTAACAGCATGATTCCTAAAACGAATAGGATAGCTTCTGATCTTTATTTCTGTGGTCTGAGGATATTCACCTTTCTGTTGGGGGGGGGGGCAATCAAATGTTCTATTTGATTCAAAACAAATCGAGTCTCTTCCTGACTCTTGCAAACTCCTCATCAATCCATTTCAAAATGATTTTCTCTCTCTGAATCATTTGGCTCTTATTCTATCATTCTTGAACCATTTAGTGTCATCTTCATTCATCATTTCAATTGATCTATATGTCATTTCAAATTCTATTATTATATATTCATTTTATCAATTTTTGAGGTTATATGTGCAGTGTTGATCTTGAACTCGCTTTAAACCAACCCGAGGATGGTTTAACATTGGCCAAACTTTGAACTGAGTTTTTCCTTTAAACTGTCATTGTACAACCTTAGTTTTCCTCTGAAACTCCGCTTTACGCTCAACTCAGGTTGAGCTACATATGTACAACCCGCCCCAAGTAACACATATTGTACTCCACTACCTATGGTTTCACCTCCTTTCTCTTCTTTTATTGTAGAATTTTACATGCAGCTGATGATGAACCTATATAGGTTCGAAACATGTACTAATCGATGGTTATATACTAATCTACCATCACATAACTAATCGATTGCGATATTGAAATGTGGAGATGATGAGTTTTTCTACTTCGTAAAATTCCAACTTAGTTTATTTATGTCAACTTTTGCTTTTTCCAAATCATCACTACTCGTCAACGCATCATAATCTCTCTCACGAACTTGTCTCATATTCAAGATAATTTTCCTGAAATCTTCAAAAAATCCGGCCAACAACTTGAATGGAATACATACATTGAAATTTCCTTTCTCATCCACCAGAATTTTATCATCTGTACGTTTTGGCAACCAACCACCATTTTGTGGTGAAATACTCTCATTTTCATCAAGAGATAAATAATTTTTCATTGTCAATACCAATCCAATATTTCTAACACTATCTACAACTACACCATTCAATTCATAACGGAGCTCACGAAATAGATACGCTACAGCATTGTTGATAAAGTTGACTTTCATAATTGGAGTTCCATCAAGACGGGTGAGCTTACCCTCTATATATATATGTATGAATTACAAGGTAATGTATAAGCATCCAAGTCTTGAACAGGAATTCTTATTCCATCATAATTTTTAATCTCACTACCAATATAGGGTTGATATGTGTGAAACTGATAATCCTCAATCGTATTATCACTGAATGGTTGTCCTGTGATAGTTAATATTTCCATTATATCAGAGCTTTTGATCCTAACGACTGGAGATATTGTATATTGTCTGATGTGAGTAATTAGGTAGATTCCGTTTATCTACACATTCAATTTTACCTTTGTATGATTGTCTCGGTGTTGACTTTTCAAATCTCCAAACCATTTTCAATCGATTTTTTCGTCAAATGTATCGGATTGTTACTTCGTTCCAAAAATCAATTGATTTCGAATATTGATCGCTAACTTTGACTGTGATATTATTGATTGTTTTGATGGTAACTGGAGAATACAAGATATTTTGGGGACTCTACTATTTTATACCGTCGTGGCACGCTTGGAAAAAATTGATGAATGACGTGTACTGGCTCTCCATTCACAAAAAAGCCCATTGCAATATTACAATCGATACAAATCGTATTTACTGAAAGGATTTTTACTTCGTGATCTGATGTATAGATATCAGTCGCATAAAGAATTCTCTTACCAAATCCCGATACTTGTCCTATAGAATAATCAACCGTAAAATTAATTTTTGTATTCGTTTAATGGTAACTTTGGAAGTGAACCAATTTGGTATTATTTTCACAACAATTTTTTCATAACTATTGCTCATTTTTTCAGTTAGTAGGTTAATAATATCGGTGATATCATAAAAACCTTCTGGTAATATATTTTGGAATGGTCGACGTCACCCCATACAAAGACATTGTTAGATTTTGTAATATTCGAGATTACATTAAATGAATCAAAATTTGCTAAACCTATCTCATATTCGAAATTATCATCCAAATATAGTGGTGAGTTGAAATAAGAACTCAATATGGAGGATGGATTACTCAAAGTGAAAGTATAAGACATATTTTTCCAATGGTTGTCTATTGATGAATGACTAAAATACATCAATGGAATTAGTTATATGAAAACAAAAGGCAGTAATGTCCACATCGATAGGAGTTGAATTTTTGCACAGTATCATAATTATATTTGATTGTTTTCACGTCATTATTACTGGTAAAGAATCTCATCATTTCTGTTGGTGGTCGAAGATCTCTATAACTTTCAAAATATGTAACATGTCCATTCTTCTTCACATATGCAGTCCAGCGGGTTCTTTCTTCCGCATCAGTATCAAGATTAACTATTCCACATTCTTTCTTTTTGATTTTTCGGGGAAGTTTGTCCTCATAAAAACACCTCGAAAGTATGGAATTTCTATGGGATCGATATTAGTTAATGCTCTGTGCGGAAGAAGTTTCAACAGTTTTTCTGATATGTCTGAGCCTGCATCCCGTAGCCAATGCGAGGCCGTAGATACATTCCATTTCCTTTTCGTTCTAGTGAAATATTATGTCTCTTTCGTTCAGCAAGTTGTTCCCTTTCATCCTTCGCTTTATTGACTGCAGAAACAATGAAAGCTACACCACCTACTACTGCTCCCAGAGCTCCTAGAAGTGATAACAACAATGGAAGAAAACAACCTTTTTGAGGGGTTTTCATCACTCTCTTTCTCCTTTTGATTTTTGGTTCCTTGGCAATTTTCAATTCACCACCTTTCTTTTTTTTCAACAAACGCTTTTTTCTGTTCAATCCCATATCCAATTTACTTTTCATATTCATGATATACGATATTCCAAATGCTGTAATTTTTTCTCCCAATTTTGCGTCTGACGCTTTCAAACGTTGGGAAGCAACTGAAGCTAATTGTTGGTCAGCGATATTTCTAGCTTTCATATCTTTTTAGGGAGTATGCAATATCATGTTCTCAATAACCGTTTTTCTAACTCTGTTCTGGGTCCACAATAATTATATCCCGGAACGTGTATTTCTACAGGAAGTTTGTTGATCACAGTATTCAACAGACCCCAACCTTTCTTCGTAGTGTTCCGTCTTGAACTAACAGTCGACTTCTTTCTTTTCACCATTATATTGATACTGGTCTACCTTTTATATATATATATATATATATATATATATATATATATATAAATATATATATATATATATATATATATATATATATATATATATATATATATATATATATATATATATATATATATATATATATAATATATATATATACATAATACAGCTACCACAATGAAGACTGACAAGTAACATATTGTACTACCAATTTTAAATCATGATGAAAACAAGTTTAGGAAACACGTTACCCTCTTTGGAGGAGAGTCCAAGAGAAGGTTGCTCATCGGTGCTAGTGGGTCTAGCAAGACAAATGTGATGTTATTTCTACTGGAGCAACCTCATGGTCTACGATTTATATTCCAAATCACTGTTTCATTCAAAAATTATTATTTGAAGTTATTACTGGAACCCCTCCCTACCCGAAATGGGTTATTATGAATATAATGATTCCGAGGCTGTACTTCATCTCTCTGATATCGACAACTATTCAGTCATAATTTTCGATGATGTTTCTACATGTGATCAAAATATCATAAAGAAATATTTCTGCTTTGGCCGCTATAAACACGTCGACTGTTTCTACTTCTGTCAAACCTATTCCGCATATCCCCAAACAACTCATAAGAGATAATGCTAATCACTCATTATTTTTCGGCAAGCTCTAATGAATTTGAAGCATATACAGGGTGGGGCACCCCATACGACACGGTCTCTGTAAACCAAACCATGAATTTCTTCAGGAATTTCTCCATTTCATTATTTTTATATTGATTAAGGCTGCAAAAGGAAATTATTTTGGAGTCCACAGGGTAGCTAAAAAAAGTGTGACATATCAAAGTTTTGTTTTTTTATATATAAGGTACTATGTACCCAACTATAACCGTTCTCGAGTTATTGATTTTTTTATGAAAATGCTAGGTACAATTGGAAACTAAATAACATCGAAATGTATAGAAATCCTCCCTTCGAATTCTGACCAAGTATAAAAGAGGTTTTGGCCTATTGATTTCGATAAAACCCGTTTCTCAATATAATACAAAATGTTCAAAAATCATTGTCACTTTTTTATAATTTCGGACAAAGATAACTTTGTTATTTCAAATCGAACACCCCGTATTTTTTTGGTCTGAACAATATAAAATTCAAATAAATAGTAGAGTTATAATCCGAGCAACACGTGTTTTCACGTTGATCCGTATATTCTACTTTGAAAGCGTTATAATATAATCCATAGTTTAGTGGAGTAGTGAAATTTTCTAATAAGACTCAACTGAGAAAGTGGTTTGTGAATCTCAGTGAAATCTGCCGTAAACTTATATAATTCAACTATCATCATGCCAGTGATCACCCGAGAACTATTGAATGAAGTGGGAGCTGCCGACGTGGCAATAAAACTTTGTCAACAGGAGTCTTTTATAAAAAGTCTAGTGGATAGTGTATCGGATGGGATCGAAAAAATCTTGACAAAAAAGTTCGGTATTCTCGAAGCAGAAATGGTTAAACTGAAAACTGATGTTCGGTGATTGAGGATGATCATAAAAAGGATGTAAAAACACTCACAGATAAGATCGACACCTTAGGGAAAAAAGTTACGGAATTCCCTGGGCATTCCCAAACCACCATTGATATTAGGAAGGAGATAATGACATGAGACAGAGGGAAAACAATGTACTATTGTTTGGTATTCCGGAAGATGTGAGCAACTTGGAAAACTTTGTGCGAAATGCAGTATCTGTTATTATACCAGATCTTGATGTAAATAGTTTTCAAGTTGCCAGACTAGGTCGTTTCTCTACTGATGAATCTTGCCCAGTTGAACTTACACCACCCAACAAATCGTGTGTTCCCGTTCTCGTCATGAATGGCAAAAAGCTGCAATCAACTGAAGGTTTCAGCAAAATATATTTCAGACCTGACAAAACATCAATACAGCGTGAACATTACTTTAACCTACGAAGGGAATTGAAGCAGATCAACGAGTCTAGAGGGGATGAATATAATATAAAGTACAAAAATGGATTCCCATCTATTATTTGAAAAAACGCTCAAGTACATCCAGCAGGCCAAGACAAAATATTTCAATATTCTACCAAAATTGCAGAGGGCTAAATACCAAAACACATATTCTTGTCAATCAACATAATATTATTGCGGTCACTGAGAGTTGGTTAAAAGATGGAGTATTTAGTACTGAACTCTTTCCTGATAATTACCTTACCCATCGAAAAGATCATTCGATTGGAAGTCGGGGCGGTGGAATAATCCTTGCAGTAGATAATAACTGTTACCACTCAGAACTAGTAAAGTTAACCTGTCCCAATGAAAAAATTGACTTCTTGTGTGTGAAAATTTCAGATGATAATCACCAATTCTTTTACTCGATGCTGCTATATATACCCCCCAACTCAACAAGTGTGGAAGATCTCTTCGAGTTCTTGGAAAACTTTGAGAACATCGATAAGACTACCATCTTAGGCGATTTTAATATTCCTGATCTCCAAGAGTTCTATGACAACAGCACCCAGTCAAATATTGTCTCTAGGTTCAACAATTTTCTGGAATACTGTGATTCAGTGCAAGGAAACAGAATAAAGAATCGTAACAACAGACTAGTAGACTTAGTGATTGCACCATCAGAATCTGCTTGCGAAGTGATGAGGTGTGAACCATTAGTGCCAATTGACCAACATCATCCTGCTCTTTCTATTGAATTATCAAACCAGACTGGTAACAAACTGATGTTAAACGTTATAACTTCCTTCGTGTTAATGTAGATAAATTCTCACACCACCTTAGTGAAATTGATTGGGTACAAGTATTAGGTTCTTCCATTGATGCGGATAGTGCATGTGTCTTTCATCAGTATTCTGAACAACGCAATTGATGAATCTGTCCCGTTAAAAAAATGTAAGTCATACAAATATCCAAGTTGGTATAACATTAAAATCATTAGGAATATAAGAACAAAAAATCATTATTTGAAAATGTATAAACAGCGCAAGTTACTATTTTATGTAGAACGGATCGAACAACTCAGACGAACAATTAAGCGAGTTATTTCAGTGGCATATAGTGCTTTCATAAAAAAATCAGAAAACGACCTGAAGAAACACCCACGTAGCTTCTGGAACTATATAAACTCAAAAAAAAAATACGTATTCCGGGGAGAATGAATTTTAAAAATTAGAATATTTCATCACTCCAAGATATTGTCAATACATTTGCAACAAATTTCAGTAATGTGTTTGATGATGATCGCGATGATATTAACTTACTTGAAAATCAAATTCACGAAGAACTCTTGAATCTCGGTCAATTTCTCTGTGTGAATAAAATAACTGGAGAACAAATAATCAGTGCAGCAAAAAAACTCAGGAACAAGTTAACTTGTGGGCCTGATGGCATTCCAGCAGAAATTGTCAAAGAATTCATTGGAATTTTGTCTCGACCATTAACCATCATATTCAACTTGATCTTGGGATCAAGTAATTTTCCAGCAGTCTGGAAGGTGTCACGTGTTCGTCCGGTATTCAAGTCTGGTAAGGTTGCTGAAATTGAAAATTATAGACCCATCACATTAATCTCTATATTCTCTAAGTTACTAGAAATAATCCTGTTCGACTCCATATACAATCACGTACGAGTATTCTTTTAGAGTTTAAATTAAAAAATTTAAATTCCAAAAAATTTCAGCAAAGCATTTGATCGTGTATCACATAAACAACTGCTGAAAAAATGATCTTGCTTTGGAATATCGTACAAAATACAGTTGCTTCTACAGTCTTTTTTATCGAATAGAAAATTATTTGTTGAATATGATGGAGTCAAGTCATTTACTTTCACAGCAACTTCTAGAGTGCCACAGGGCTCTAACTTGGGGCCCTTACTATATTAAACTGCTGTTTGCAGACGACATGAAAATCTTCCGAGAAATTAAATCGATCGAAGATTGTGAATTGCTACAACGGGATCTTGTGTCACTTAATGATTGGTGTACTGAAAATAAACTTGCCTTAAACACTAATAAATGTGAAAGTATGACCTTCACACGAAAACCAACCCCAATTGTATTCAACTACCATTTAAATACCTCATATTTATCGCGAGTTACCCAATTCAAAGATTTGGGAATACTTTTCGATCAAAAGTTGAGTTTTTCCAACCATATAGAGAATATCATAAGCAAGGCCATGAAATCATCAGGATTCTTGATACGTTCTTGCAGGAAATTCAGTTCGTTTAAAGAGTAAATTGAATTACTGCAGTGTGGTGTGGAATCCTTGCCATTCAAAATATATTAATGCTATTGAGAATGTACAAAGGAAGTTTCTTAAATTTGCCTTCTATAAAAAACATGGCACTTATTCTCAGAGGCACTGTGACTATAACTCATTATTGCCTGAATTCAATTTAGTTTCACTTAAAAAACAGCGTGAGATGATCGACCAGACTTTTATATATAAAATGATGCATAATCATATTGATTCGTCCTCCTTACTATCACTGATTGATTTTAATGTACCTAGATTTGTATCGCGATCTAATATAACGTTTCATATAGCTGTAACCAACACTCAACATCATTTTCATTGTCCCCTCACAACCATGTGCCGAAGTTATAACAGATTACGATGTATCGATATCTTCTTCCTCTCTTTATCTGAGTTTAATAATCAAATTGCTAGTATTTTACAGAATTAGCTATGTACTGTCTATGTATTAGCTATGTAATGTCACTTTATTCCTATTTATTCCTATCTACTTATTTGCATGATATTAAGCAATTACTACAAATTATCAATAGTGTAATAATCATATACATCTATAAAGGGCTGCTGGATGTATTAATTAAATAAATAAATATTGGGGTTCCCTATACCTAACCTAAATAGTTTTTCAGATATTGGCTTTTTCAAATAGTAGTTCTTATTTCAATGCATTTTTTGAATCAAGATAGCTTTGAAACGACATTTATTCAAATAATTCTTATTGACAGTTATTGTGTTTTACGTAATTCAAAACATTCACTGAATTATTAGAGTCGAAAATGAAAACTTATCCCATTCAAGAGCGGATAGATATGATTTTAGCGATTTGTGAGTGTTTAGGGAATTGCATTTTGGCGCCGAGGGTGTATGCCCAAAAATATCCAAACAAGTTGGTTTTCAAACGATTGCTATATCAATTTCGTAGGACTGGAAGCGTAGCTTATGAAAAGGCAAATAGACCAAAACCTTTCATCGGAAATGAGGGAAATGAATTTCTTATTATGGGATCAATCATGGAAAACCCTCATACGAGCCAACGTAAGATCGAGAAAGATATAGGGATAAACAGACTGAGCATTTCTAGGGTAATAAAAAAATACAAATTTCACCCGTACCGTATTCAGATGCACCAGGAATTATATGAAACAGACTTCCATCGACGAATCGAGTTTTGTCTATGGGTTCTGAACAAGTTTCGTGAGGATGAACATTTTTTGGATTCCATTTTATTTTTTGATTATTCTACTTTTCATAACAATGGCTTAGTGAAAAGACACAACTTCCATTATCATAGTGATGTGAATCCCCATTTTTTCCGCACTCTGGATCACCAGAATAGATGGTATGTTTACGTGTGGGGAGGAATTATAGGTACACAAGTTATAGGACCATAGTTTTTTGACGGAAACTTGAACACCTACTTTGAATTAAATACATTTGTGTTTCATATTTTGTTGTTGTTTCAGTTGAATAATAAAAAAAATTGTAAAATCTGTTTAATAAACTACTGTCAGAATATGAATGTAATGATAACTTCATTTTAGTGAACAGTAAATATTTTCGATGAAGTGAAGTATAACAACTGTCAATGAGAATTCTGTGAGCAAATCCAATGAATGTCGTTTTAAAGCTATCTTGATTCAAAGAATGCATTGAAAAAAGAACTACTATTTGAAAAAGCCAATATCTGAAAAACTATTTAGTTTAGGTATAGGGAACCCCAATATGAAATGAAAGATAATTGAAATCTATATTGTACAGACCAAAAAAATACAGGGTGTTCTATTCGAAATAACAAAGTTATCTTTGTCCGAAATTATAAAAAAGTGACAATGGTTTTTTAACATTCTGTACAATATTGAGAAACGGGTTTTATCGGAATCAATAGCCCAAAACGTCTTTCATGCTTGCTCAGAATTCGACGGAATGATTTCTATACATTTCGATATTATTTAGTTTACAATTGTACCTAGCATTTTCATTAAAAAAATCAATAATTCGAGAACGGTTATAGTTAGGTACATAGTACCTTATATGAAATCATATTATTTTTTTCCTGACCTATTCAAAAGTGTAACGAAATACAGGGTGTTCCATTTGAAGAAACAGAACTTTGATATGTCACACCTTCTTTAGCCACCCTGTAGACTCCAAAATAATTTCCTTTTGCAGCCTTAATCAATATACATATTGTCATGAAGCATAAGTTTAATAAATCCAAAATTTAAATGTTTCCTCTCCTAAAGGCCACAAGGGCATTTCAGTTCCTGTTCTGCACTCGTTTGTATCTCATAAGTAAATCAATACCCTGTATAGAACATTGCAGAGAGAAATAGCAGGAACTGAGGTGTTGAATTACATTAATTGAACTCGATCAGCAAATAATGCTGATCAAAGATTTTCGGAAGGAATGACCTGTGGAGAGGGGCATTGATTGTCGAGTTTTGCTAATAATTGAGGAGAATAGAACAGGGAGTTGATCACGAGTTTTAATCGAGTAAACATCGAAAATAATCGGCGGATGACACTTCTCCCAATGGCACCCAAAAGGGATATTATAATGTAAGTACTTTGTTTTTACTATTGCTTATTCATTTTAATAAATCTATATTTCTATAAATACGTCTTTTACCTAATTGACTTCACCTCTATTCTTGCAGCCGCACTGCAAGGGGAACAATTCAGGGTTGTTAAAGTTAAAAATGGGGTTCGAGTAGCCGATAATGATCATGGCTATTCTCGATATTAGAAAATGTGTTGTGGGCTTGAAAAAAGTCCCGACATAATTGGTGGAGGCGCCGTTTTGATCTGAAGACTGATTCTTCCTAATCAGTCTCCAGTTTTCTTTTAAGCTTTCATTCCTCTCATTTCAATCAATAATAATTGTTTCCCTGAGCCAAAACATATTTGAGAATTCTATACTAGGTTCACTAACTTAATTTCTGCCGAGACCAGTTCACGTTTCTACAAACATCTGGCGTGGCATACTACTTTAATATAATCCCTCTTATTTCTGCTGAGACCAGTTCACGTTTGTTCACAAACATCTGGCCTAGCACACTACTTTACTATAATCCCTCTTATTTCTGCTGAGACCAGTTCACGTTTGTTCACAAACATCTGGCGTAGCACACTACTTTACTATAATCCCTCTTATTTCTGCTGAGACCAGTTCACGTTTGTTCACAAACATCTGGCGTTGTACAATATCTTACTATAATTTATGCCGAGAACAGTTCACGTTTTCTTACAAACATCTGGCATGTCAACTACTCTTAACATAACTCTTCTATAAATTATATACTCCCTAATTTACCTCAATTCTTACAAGGGCTGATAATCGTTCGGTTTGTTATATATTGTAAAATACATTCTTTATATCTTGGTACAGATGAATAAGAAAAAAAGTAAAAAGCCAAGCAAACGGCAAAGATCCTTCAACAGAGCCAAAGTAAGACTCGCACTGGACGATCTGAACCACAGTGAAATTGCAGAAGTTATATTACCACCATTATCGCCACCTATTAACACAATTCAAGACTATGCAAAAGATTTCGAAAATTTGGAAAATAGCATTTCACTGAATACCTTGCTCAATGAGCAGATCGAAGATCTTGAAAAATACCTTTTTTCATGTGACCACTTATTTTCAGATAATACTAATAATCATACCACTTTAATCGAAAATACTCCCGCCCCTAATAGCCCCGAGCAATTTCTCTCTGAAAAAATTAAACTAAAATTCAGAAGAATATTTGGGACAATTACTAATAGAAAATAACTACGGTTATGTTTTTTCTGTTTTTTGCCATTTTCTTTTATCATTAGAAAGAAATATTGAAATACAGAAATATTTCGTTCAATATTACCCTGAAGAAGTGGAGTAATTCATATTAAATATAAAACAAAAATTTTACATATCTTTAAATTATTTTTACAAATTGTTCACCGAAATTTGTAATCAGTCTAATGAAACCAAAAATTATGTTATATACACGGGGGAAAATATATTCACAGATGAGGTATGAGCAGTGAAAAAAAACAACATTTTACAAGGTCACTTAAACTAAAACTGAATACAAAAAACGACGATACTTCTAAGGAAGGTCAGACCTCTGAAAGCTTGAACCATCCACAAGCTTCGTGCACAGGAGCATTTCAACCCGAATTCAGCAGCACAGGCAATTCCCCTTCCAGTGATCCATTTGCGCCATCTAAGAAAGTACCTAGATCTCCCCAAAAAAAAAACTCACAAGACCCAAAAAAACAACCCCTTTGAGTTTCGTTATTCTACCTCACCAACTGGTTCCACGTCAACCAGCTCTGTAGAAAATTCAACCCTCCTACAGCATACAGAGATAGAAAATAGGAAGCAAGAAGAGAGTTTGGGAAAGGAAGAAAATGTGGATGCAATAAACAATTTCAGTGAACATTTGATGAACTTGTTCATGCAAGAGGCGCAACAGGAGGAAGATAAGGATAGTAAAGAAGTTATACCTGAAAATAATACACCCACACACGCAGCCAACCAGGTCACAGGAAGTCAAGCAAGAATTATGGCAGACGAGACTTTGATAGACTGTCTGGGAACTCAAAATGCCGCAGTCAAACCAAAATTTCTGTGCCCTTCAACATTCAACCCCTGCACATCATCAGCCTCATCATTTATTAAAAAATATGAAAGGACCGCCGCTGCAAACAGTTGGAACAATACCCACAAAATATCATACTTTGGAACATTTCTAGAGGGTGCGGCACAACTATGGTTCTAAAGATATGCTGCCAATGGGACGAATAATAACAAAAAATGGAATACGAAATACAATTGGGGCCCTAAGACACTATTCGAAGACTTCGACCCCAATTTTAAGCTGAAAAATTCAGAAAATTTTTGAAACGGAATACGGAAGGAATATTACCAGAATTACAGACTACTACTGGGAGAAAATATGGACTGGGAGGACTTCAAAAGAATAATTGACAAATTAGAGGACATATCCAAACAGGATGTTCTGGAAACTTCCCTGAACAACATGACAATTTCAGCGGAAAAACAACAAACAAGCAACTGCAGTTGTAAAAATAATACAGGGCTCCAAAACCCCCTCGATCTAACTTCAACCCGAATTTCAGGCAAACAGGGACCAGGAGCTTTCAACACCCTCCCAGGTTCAGTCACCCACAAGACTACTCCTATACTTGTCCCAACTATTAGTAGTAGGAGATTTAAGCCGGTTCTGGCTCTCCCCCCACCACTATGACGTCACGTGTGACCTTGAATGGTTGCAGGTGTGCAATGTGGTGTGTGTTTGACCTTGAGATTTGACTTTGAGATTTGTCATTGAGTTTTGACATTGGGTTTGGTCGACTTTGAGATTCGACTACAGTTTCAACCTTGAGTTTGACCTTGAGATTCATAACATTAGGTTTAGACGTTGAGATTTGATCTTGAGTTTTGATGTTGGGATTGTTTCGGCCAGCTCAAGATTTGATCTTGCTTTTTGTTTGTTTGACCTTGACTAATGTTGTGTAGGCATACATATTCTGTGTAGTCATGACCTTCATGAATCCTTACACTCTCCAAGCGAGGAGGACATTCATCCTGTGAGAGAGCTAAGAGTGAACTGCGAGTATTGATGAGCGCGCTGGATGTCAAGAGAATCCCCTCAAAATCCATACAGATTGTGCATCGCATCGGACTTGTTGTATGGTGGGGGTATTTCACTAAAATATTCCAGGAGAAGAGTATTTCGAATCAGTGTCTCCTCCAGTGAGCTATTGAAAACAAGTCGGTGAAATGTATTCGTGTGATTGTGGTAGAGCTTTCACCCGTAGTGATAATCTTCGTCGACATCAACGGGAAACTTGCCAGGGAGGTCCTTCAGTGAAACGAGTTAAATTGAACAATAGTGATGACTCACCACCTGTTTCACTCTATACATGTGAATGTTGTAATGTGACATTTCCATATTGTCAAGTCAACTCTCACAATAGAACACTCGCACACAGGACGAATTCATGTGTTCACTTGGGGGGTGGTGTACACCTCATTAAAAATGCATTCAAGTGTCGGATTTCCAGCTACAGAGTATCTAGTGAGAATATGTATACAGAGTATGCACCTTTTTTCAACGATATTAAGCCCAAAGTACTCGAGTTATTGGGATTGAATTTCATCAGACCAGCTAGAAAAATGACATAGAAAATAAATTACAAGTCAACTATCGTAGCAGCTGAATATCAACAATATTTGTAGCTAATGGTGTGTAAGAAAAAATATTAGTGATATTAATATATTTTCCCAAATATGATACTAAAAAGACTTCATAAAGCCGAAGATGGCGCCCCAGCACGCACCATCCTGTGTGACCAACCAAATAACCAATTATTCACATGTACACTCCAATCAGCTTTATGAAGTCTAGGAAAATCAACACTATTCAAAATTATCAACTCAACATTATTAGACATTATTTGAGATATTTATCACAATGTTCCTTATATACACCCTCATAAAATTTAAACATTGCTAAATTTTGCTGATATTGAGCCTCGCGATTGGCATTCAATTTTTCCAATTCTTCCATTCGTTCTTTCAATTTGGAAGCCTGTCGAAGGTGTTCATCATATTCTAATTGAACTTGTCTCAATTCGTCATAAGATGGACGAGAACGTTCGACCTCCCGTCCAACCTTATCCATTATCTCCTTCAACTGTCGACTAATGGACAACGCAATGTCTGGAATTGAAGACGATGATGGATTCGACTTTCCAACTCTTTTCTCACCTCCGACCTTGGACGATGTTGATATAGGTTTAGCTGAAGCAACAGATGGTCCACGATAATTACCATCGGTGCTAGGGATTCCACCACGATGGCTGTGTCGGGTACTACATTTCGCTGCCGCCTATTACTGGCGGCCCGTGCAGTTGTCATGGCGTATGGGCTGTATTACCTCACACCATCCTTAAACTTCTGCAGTCCCGAACACTTGGCAGATCCTCTCTTGGAGACTTTTGCCTTTATAGGAGCCTGCTTTTTGGTTAGCTGCTCCACCGAAGGAGGTCTCGTGGTGAATTCATCATCGGAATCCGAACACCTGCGCTTCATGCTCAACTTCGATGGTCCAGCGTCGTTCAGGGATGGTACAGGTGACAAAAGAGTTGGCAATGACTTATTCCATTCGGAACATTGTGATAATCTATCATCATCCTGAACTACTTCACCTTCTCTTTGGGATGGTCCCGCCACACCAGCATCCTCACGACTATTATTTTTATACTATCTCCTTCAGGGCGAGCCAAAGTCATAATATGCATGATGGTCAGTGCAGCAGCCTCATCCTGCGATCGGGTGGAATTTTTCATGATGAAAATCTGAAACAAAGCTAAAAATGTTAGATCGATACCAGCGAGCAGAGTCGAAGGAATGATTGTTTCGATCCAGCACTCGTAGTTTTATGCCTTTTCCCCACTCTTCGGGAGGAGGAGTCCATGTAAAGCGCATGCGCTGGCAATATGCAGGATGGGTGATGTTTACACGCCTTAGGCGAGTGGATGTTTTGGGGTGGGGGTATGGAAGTTATTTCTACGACTCATCTTCTAGTTTCGATATGTGTGAGTTTCTTGGAGTGGGATTGAGACCAAAATCATATAAATTAAATCCTTCAATGGTAGGACTTCATTCGAAAACTCGTATCTTGTTTAGAATTATAAAAATGTGTTTCAAACAAGCCGTTGAAGAAGTTATCCAAATGATGGAAGAAATAAATATTCATGAAGAAGAAGCAGAATTCATGGAAGAAGAAGCAGATGCTGCAGGTGAAGCAGATGCAGCAGAGGTAGAACCAGCAGCAGCAGTGGACCCCGTCAACGATGAGGGAGCATTGGCTGACGAAGACGATCATTTGGTTGCCGATGATGAGGGGCTAGGAGATGTCGTCTTCGACGACCTGGATGAGGTGTTGTCCAGAGGCAGGGCAATCAATACCGCATCGATCGATGACCTTCTGTACTGTGTCAACTTCAGCATAACAGAGGTGATGACGAGGGATGGGATGCGGAATTTGTGTTTTCTGTGTTTCTCCACATTCAGCGGAATGATCAATTTCCACCAGCGGTGTCGGGCATTGGATCTACGCATGAGGAGGAAGTTGGGAGACATCGAGGCGAAATTTTGTGCCCGCTGTAAAATTCCATTGTTTCAGGTGAAATTGGGCGACATATGCTGCTATTGCAATAGTGCCTAGTTTCATTTGGAATAATGGATTGGAAGCAATGTTGTACATAATGCATATTTTTTTAATATACATTTATTTTGATGATGACTTTTTTTGAATAAATTACATTTCCTAATAACAGTCCTATAATTTTTCTACTTCCAAACAATAAACATTTCTGCATATGGTGAAATTGGTTTCAATGCAAAAACAGATTTTTCTGAATCATTCAAATAATTGTAACACGTCTGAGCTCGAATTAATTTTCCCTTCTTTAAAGCGAATAGATCAATGTTGAAATAAAAATAATATATCATTTAGTCTACACATAAATTGTGAGACTTAGAATTTTTGAAACTCGAAATGATCGAGCACATTCCTACTACGCACTTCATTCCCACTCCTGACATCCCCTCCACTCCTCTGAATGATATAAATAGAGTCGCACATCGATCATTTCCTCACTTCTGATCATCATGTCAGACGTAACCAAAGCCGTTGCTGATTCCAGTTGTTATGTGTTGGAACGTGGTGATTCACCACCTCCAAGTTTGTTGGAGCCGTCAGCAGTTGGCCACATCCAAGTAGCAGAGGTCGGTTCCAGCAGTGATCTTATGGAAGCGTCGACTTCAGGACCACCAATGGATTGGGGATCGGACTCTGATTCATCGGAGTCATCTTCTGAGTCATCTTCTGAGTCCGAGTCATCTTCTGATGGGGACAACCTTTGGTGGTTGAGTGACGAGGAAGGTATGCTGGATGACCACATTTGCACCGATACTTGCGGGTGTGTGAGCGACGCGGAGTGGCGAAGAAACTACCGTGAATCCTGGTGGGACTATGTGCACATACGCAGACCACCACGCAGACGGCCGGCCGTACTGCAACCGGTGGAGGACGAAGTGTTGGTCGTGAGTGACGATGATGATGATGTCATCATGATAGACTCGGACGATGATGTCATTGTAATAGATTAGAGGTGGAGTAGATATTGGAGGGTAAATTCTGAAGGTAGTACTCACAGGATGGTGCGATGGTTGGGGCATCATCCACAGGATGGGCGCGCGCGGGGTGCCACCCTCTACTCCACCAAGAATTAATTTTTTGAATAATAAAATAGTTATACATCAGAATGATGAAAGTTGAAGAACATCGGTGCGCCCACAATGATATATGACAAAAAAAAAATTTAAATATTACTTGGGAACCGAGAACATAATGTTATAAAGTTAAGAATAAGCAAAAAACTTATATCTAGTGAAATCACATTCAGTCTTCACGTAAAATATTATCAAATTACTTATGGAAATAAGTCTATTTGAAACTTGAATGATCGACTACATTCTTACTCCGCGCTTTACCCCCACTCCTCTGAATGATATAAATAGAATCACACATCGATCATTTCCTCACTTCTGAACAACATGTCGCAAGTAACCAAAGCCCCTGCCGACTCCACTAGTAATGTGCTGGAACGTGGTGATTCACCACCACCAAGTTCATTGGAGTTGCCAGCTGGTGATGGCTCCATTCAGGTGAATGAAGTGAGCCTTGCCTCTGACGCCCAGTATGAGGCAGTTGTAGACTCAGGTTCAGATTCAGATTCTGACGATTAAATCAATTGGAAGAATTTAAACTTCCACGAATGCAATGAAAATTGTGGTTGTGTCGTCTTCTTAGATGAGATACATGATTATTTGTGAGGGGTAAACTAGATATTGGGGTGTACATTCTGAAGGTTGGTACACACAAGGATGGTGCGAGGTTGAGGCACCATCCACGGGGTGGGCGGGCACGGGGCGCCACCCTATAATTTATCAAGTATTAATTTTCATGTATATTTGGAAATCAAAACATTTATATATATATATATATATATATATATATATATATATATATATATATATATATATATATATATATATATATATATATATATATATATAAGAGACAAATATACGATCTCACTTGGGAAAATGAAACGTGATGTTATATAGCTCATACTATACATTTATTCATCAATCACAGAATCTTTGATGGAATATTTTCACAGCATTCAATGTTGGATCAATAATGTTAGCAGCTTCATTTATTCTTCTTCGGAATCTCATTCGATCTGCTGCCACATATTGCCAATACGTCTTTCTTGCATTTTTATATGCATAACTCCAAGTTACCAAATAGTAGGTTTCATTATTATTTTCATTTATCATCACTCTTTTCATAGTGGTGTACGTGTGTGTGTATGTGTGATGTGACTTATTCAAACTACACAATTCAAATGAAGTGATTATATTGAATATTACATATATATATATATATATATATATATATTTCGTTGTGGATTATCTGACACAATGAAGAAAAGAATTATTTTATTATATTTTATTCATACATGTTAAGGATATAAAAAATCTATGGAATCATCCGAATCAATGTCTTCATCCAATTCCAGACATATCGTTTCATCCGAGTCGTAGACTGAATCTCCTGCATGTGCATTGACTTGAAGATCTTCATGTTCATTGGGCACCCATCGCTCCAAATTATGGTCCCATATGACGGCGCGGACGGTAGGTTGTTGTCGTCTCATCCTTTCTCGCATCAACTCTTCTATAGTCATTGAAGTTGAACTGACTTGATTGTCCTGGATAGATGCACTATCCGAAGGATTTGGTATGACTACCAGGGGTTGCACGGGACCAGTGGTAGAGTCAGCTTCACATATAACTTTAGACATTTTGGATGCTAGTGTGAAGGAATGAATCAGAAACCATTCAATTTATAGATATCGAATGAATATGAGAATACAGTTAGAAGTAGCGGGAGTACCTCCTACACATGAGTGTAGATGGAAGGAGAGTGTCGAAAATATGTGTATAAAAGGTGACACACATGCCTACTACATCAGATTAAAGTTTCAATCTTTGATTCTTACATTCAGTTTGAAAATATCATTAAAGTTATTGAAATGAATACCGCCGAAAGTTGCAGCATTTTATCAACTTTGTTGAGTGATGGAGCTGAGAAGTATTTGTCAAATGGTGTGATTCCAGAATTGTATCAACCTGAACATTCCAACACTACAACGCCAGATGATTTGCAAGATTTTGATATGGCCGAGTTTCTCATGATGACTGATGAACCAACAACAGCAACAACAATTAATTATTTGGAACGTGATATTGAAATATCTCAATTATTGCCAACCTGTTCTTCGCCGCCCAATAAGGAGGAAGAGAAAGTAAGACGGGTGAGAAATAGGAGGAGAAATACAGTCGATGTTACCGACCTGGTGGTTCCAAAGCCCGCTTCTTCCAAGGCTAAAGGAAGGTCAAAAAAAGGTAATTCAAGGAGAACAGTATCATCATCATCTCTTACCCCAGATTCCATATCAACGTCACTATTGAATTTCATTGATCCTTCATCGTATGCCCCCCTGCAGAAATGTGTTGGAATTCAAAAGTTGGTGAAAAGAGGCATCCTTGATAAGAAAGCAGTCCTTGCTCAGTGCGACGAAAAGGATCAAAGTTTGCAAGAGGACGTGAAAACCATAGCTATACTTCAGGGGCGCATTGCAATCATGAAGAGAGATTTGGCAAAAGTTGAAAATTAATATGATTCTCTGCTATCCAAAGTTGATGTGGAGCGGAGAAACAACAATGATTTGCGCAAGAATGCAGAGAATGAGTTGAATGAATTCCGCAACACCAAGGAAGCTGTCATGATGACATATCAGAAGTGCATAAAAGACTTGAACAATGTACTTCACATTGATAGTGAATAGTTTTTTATTTATTAATTGTATTGTGAATTGAACATATTGAATTTGAATGTGCAAATGTAATTGTGTGGGTTGTGGACAATTAAAATAAAAAATACTTTGAAGCATAAACTAGTTTATTATTTTAAAACATTATATCATATAGAAATATTACAAAATGGCATTCTTTGAGATCCATGAATTGTGTTCATTGGAAAAACCTAACCATTTGACAAAAAGTTTTTGACTCTTTCTCTTCAATATCGGCTCGACAAGGTACACGTCCGATTTTGAGTTTTCTGCAATTCGCTTCATAGAAGCAGCCTTGAATGAGGATTCTCATCCATGGCGTCGAGAATTGTATGTTGGTGAATATGTACTGTTGACGTTGACGATTTTGAATAATTCCGTGGTGAAGTTGGCGTCATAGCCCTATTCGAATAAATTTTATACTTGCTAATACGAATCATGTCATTCACTCGATATTTTGGCTTGATTTTTTCATCTTCTTTCTTTTTTCTTTTGATGATTTTCAACTTTGTAGTGGTTTAACTTCGATGGGTTTCATCCCCTATTGTGCGATGTTTCTTATGGTTATATCTATGCGTTATGATTGGAAGGATTTCCAACCATTTATGATTTCCATTCATTGAAAACTCCTTATAGATCCAAGTTTTGATTGTTCGAATTACTCTTTCAGCCATAGATGCTTTTGTAGTACTAAAAGTGGAATAATGTTTAATATTTTTTCGCTCCATCAATGACGAAAAATTGCTATTGTAAAATTCCTTTCCTTGGTCGCTTTGCACATGTTTCGGAGAATATTTGGCATCTTCCAATACCATCTCCATGGCATCAGTTATATCTTCACCGGTTTTTGTTTTGACTGGTTTTGTCCACATATATTTAGAGTAAATAATCGATGACCACTAAAATGTATCGATAACCTTTATTAATTTTGGCATAATGTTGAAATTCTGCCAGATCTATTTGCCACAAATCTCCTTTGCCTTTGACGACAGTTGATCTTTTCTCTGAAGTTACGACGAGCTGGCTTATGTAACTCGTCCACAATATGACGTTTGATATTATTAGCCATTTTCTTCTTCTTCTTCTCTGTTGATTAACAGTCGCAAACGATCCACTAACTCTCTAGGTAATTCTTTTTTTTTTTAAAATTTTAAAATTATCAATATATAATACCTTCTTCACGTAGCTCCTCTATTATTGATATGATCTCATTTTCATGTCCTGTATACCGGATTTTGAAGCAATTAACAGTCGCAAACGATCCACTAACTCTCTAGGTTTATTCCAGTATACATAATTCTTCGGTTTCGATGTAAACATTTCTGTAACTTTAATTTTTTCATTCCTTCACCGCTTTGATTCAGAAGTGCATTGGAAATATTTCTCGATTTCAATAGTGGTTTGATGACTTCTTGATATTTCTTTGATTTTTTATATCTTATTCCATTTGACTTCATACTTTTTGTACAATGCTTTCGTAAAATCCAAAATTTCGATATATGTGTTTCGAATTTTTGCATCACCAACTCCAGGCGGTTTCTTGAGGAATATCAAGTTATATAAATCTGAAGTGCCAGGGTATTGACGTAATTGCATAGCACCATCCCAGAAGGAAATATTTCCATCATCAAAACGGACTTCTAGATTTCCCATTTTCAGTGTCTGTGTTGAAGGATCTACCCTCACACCATAATTCACATCATATGCACTATTGCCATTTCTAATATTTTGCAAATGTTGTTTTAGTCTCAAACCATTACTGGAAGATTCCAAATCTCGTGAACTCGTCATTGATGAAGTGGGTGTTTCGAATAGGGTAGTTGCAGCTATCTTCTCGCTATCCACATCTTTGATAGTTTCATTATCAATACCTGAAAATGATGTATCGCTGCTGAAAGATTGTTTTTTCCCAATTGGAGTGCTGGTTCGGATGGATCGAGAATGTGTAGACGGTTTCACAATAGCAGCAGAAGAAAGAGCATTAAGTGGTTTTGTGATAAGATCATAAAGTTTTTCGAGGGAAATTTTTTCTTCCACATTTCCACTTTTGATGGAATTGAATTTTTGTCGAACAGCTTCGGTCGCTTGAACTAGTTGACGTTTCAAATCCATTTTGGTTTCTACACATTCATCTCGCAAGAGATTCATCATTTCGATGACGAGTTTATTGTAGTGACCTTGACGGAGTTCGATGAATGATTAAGACTTTTCGAATTGAGATATCAAGGATATATGAAACTATCAAATCCTTTGCGATATCGTCCATCACATACTTTTCGATCAATGACAAGGAATCCATACTGATCATCCCAACAATTCACACACATCATTTGAAATTCTTTGAATGTGACATCGGGCGAGACGTGATCAGAGAAAATATGATGTAAGTTCATCTCGTCTTGCTTGAATATGACGATGAAGTTGGTATTGTCACGCACTAGCTGTTTGGGAACTCGTGAATAGGTCTGTGCAAGATAGAAGCAATCAACATCTTTATGGCGTCCCATACAAAAATATGATCGGATAATATCCTGCTTTTCACAAATCACATCATCGAAAATGAAAACTGAATTTGGTTTGGCATCAGAGGGCTGCACAATGTCTGCATTATTACTGAATGTGAAGAAACCCAATCCTTTTATTGGCGCTAACACATTGCGCAAGTATTCATATTTCGGCTGATTCAACGACTTTGAATAGAGGTAAACGTTTGCAAATCGCAATCCTTGTGGATGTGTCAGTAGAGATATCATGGCATTTGTCTTTCCGCAATTTGACGGACCGATGATTAGCGAGCGAACAGATGATGGAAGTAGTGGACTATGTCTCAATGAGTTCGCCCCATTTAATCCAGTCCCGATTTTCTCATCCAAATTATCTACTGCAAACTCTTCTTTTTGCTTGACAATGCGCATTGTTTGACGGTTCGACACTTATTAATGCAGGATGTGTGAGATATGTTTCATTTAAATGTCTACCACCACACGGAGCAGACGTAAAAGCAAGAGATCGAATAATAAAAAAAAAGGTCGAGGATTTGTAAATTCTTTAATAAATAAATTGCCGTTTGAATTGCATTTACCTGGAGGATATCAATACCGTGGACCCGGAACTAAATTACAAAAAACGATTGGCACGCAACGATCCAGGCATCAATAAATTGGATAGGGCCTAAAAACACACGACATTCAATACTCGGAGAATCTCGACGATATTGAAGCTAGACATAAAAGCAGACAAACAACTTGAATACAGTGCTTGAGATAGGGTCAAATCGAAGGACGCAAGCATTCGTGAGAGAGCAGCCGCTCTACTCGTCACCAACATAATGAAGGCAAAAAAGGCACTTCGGTATGGGTTGTGATGTGGCAACTCCAAACGAAGGAGAAAAAATAAATTATCGAAGAAAATGGGCGGAATAAAATCAGAAAAGTAGCATTCGAGCAGGAATTGTACGAAAGTTCGATGAATTACATAAAGCTGAGGTAATCAATTCGTGACAAACAATAGAAAAAATGGCCACAACAATGGCGTTGAAAGCAGCACGTAAATTTTTTGAAAGCAGCAGGCGGAAAAAAAATTCGCACACCTCGCATAATACCTATTCCGAAAGTTGGTGGAATTTTTCCATTGATACCAATTTTGCCGGATTGTCTGCATTGTAGTTTGGCCGGTGCTGCTGCAGGGGGATAAGCAGAGCTATAAATTCGGCAAGTGGAGCAGAAATGATCTGAAAGAGGTTAAACATCATAACAGAAAGATGGAAGGATAGCTTTAGAAAAAAGGGTAGTGGTATATTCTTGAAACCATATCGCAAAGGCCCTAGGTATCTACTCAAACCATATACATCAAAAAACTAATTGATGCCCTACCTCTTAAACCCTCTCGGATATCGATCTGACATATTATGCCAAACAATTGAAAATTCACATTTTCGTGGTGTGTTCATGCGTGATAATTTCCAGCCACAGGACCACTGTAATCAAGAAACAGCCATCATCAATTTGGATAGATTCAGCGGTCGAGGAACACATTGGGTGGCATACAGGAAAAATTGGAGGAGTTGCAACATATTTCGACAGTTTTGGAGATTTACCCCACCAGGGAGTTGGTCCATTACTTCCGGAAAGGTAATACATGCAGTCGAAAAAATCATGTTAATTATTTGAACCAAGAAATACAATACAGGGTGGGAACTTTAAGTTGAAGTTTTCTTCCAATCACCCGAAAAAAAAAATAAAATGGATTTGCCAGAAAAAGGATCGAGAGGCTATTAAGAGAATGGGGCATTCCTCATCGCAACCCGATTACGCATTGAAAAAAAAGGAAAGGTCAACTTGCAGGGGTATGCCCAAGGAGGTCAATGATTTCTTGTGCAGCTAATTTGCTCGGTTTGGGAAATACTTCCCAAACACCTTCAAGAGGATATTGATATTTTAAAATATAAATTTGCCGAACATCATTGGACAAGGGAAAGTGTTGGAACATCAAATTCCAGTGATGTGAATGACGGAAACCCCTACTTCGAAAACTATTTTGTTGTTATTGCACCATCGATGATTATAATAGGGCCACAAAAACAAGTTGAATTGGGACAACAATGCCGCCGAGGAAAAAGAAAATTATATCACATGTGTTGTGAACAACAATAAAATGATTTGTTATCATAAAGAATGCAATCAAGCGTCACGAAAGTTCGAGCTACAAGCCGTTGGAACCAGTGTCTTGAGTGCAGACTTCTACCCACCCATTGAGCTGATAAGAATAGCCGTTTGGATTGGGGCTTTTGGGATTCTATGGATGCAACACAACCACAACATCACGGAAAAGAACAACGTAATTTGCCCATCCCTTTAGGGGAAACAACACTCAGTATGATCTATAAGATAGAAATTCCAAGTGGCGCATATGAGATAGAAGAAATAAATGCTGTTATCCAACGAGAACTTGAATTCCACGTATTTCATGGCGCGAGTTATATTCTACAATTCCCAAGGATACCGTGAGAACGAAGGCACATCGCTGATTCCGCAACTCAGCACTTTGTATCTTCTCGAGATGCGAGCAGTTCCAGGAACAGCGTCAGCAGATTCACCTTGTCCGTTCATAACATTATTTTATTATTATCTTGATATAACATTTGGGGCCCCCCAACATCCATTTTTTTTGTAATTTTAATTTTGAAAATAAAAGTTTTTTTTTTAAAAAATCCCCGAAAAAGAGATATAAAATTGGCGCAGGGTGGATTGTTACAAGAATCCAT
>JAFIRS010004542.1:0-83458 GCA_018342105.1 Gonioctena quinquepunctata
TTTAAGGAACTCAACACACACTGGATTATATATTATAGTTTCAGTTCGATGTAATAATATACTTAAACTTATTTCAATTTTGATTTTGTTCATTTGGAAAGAAAAGATGTAGTGATATCATTCTGTATATGAGTTACCTGGGAGAAGGGGTTATTACAGAAAAGTCAGGTTTGACATGATTATGATTGTACTGATTTAGAAAAAGATATTTGTATTACGAGTATATATTTTATTGAATTCAACTCACAACAGGGTGGGTTGGTGTGCCAGAGACACTGATATATTTGTCTAAATTTTCGAAATTTTCCGTTGTTTTTAGGTCTTCCATGGTGTATATCCTATTGTCGACGTGAAGCCTACTATTTTTGATGATACAGTGTTTTCTTGTTTGGCGAGATACTGATGTTTTCTCAGAATCGTGTTATCAAGCCGCTGTGGAACGGTCATATCAACGTGATTTTTTTTTATTTTTTTTATTTTAGACATAATACATCCAACAGGCCTAAGCCCAATAACAGGAGTATATAATAATAATAATTATAACAATTTGAAGTGAATGGTAAATCAGGAGTAAATGATAATCAATGGTAACAAATAATACAAAATCATAACAAAAGATGCCTAGCTATATGTCATTCGAAGAGTGAAGGTTAGATTAAATAGAAAAGGTGATAACTTAGAATAAAGTATAGATGCACGAAGGAGATACAAGTAAAAATTCAAAGTGTATATTATGGTAAGCTAATTTGGAATAAGTTTATACAGTTGCTTTCTAAATTCATTCAAGTTAGAAAATAAGATGTCTACAGAGGGTACATTGTTGAGGCTTCTACATAGTTGAGATTGACTATTGTAGTGATGCTATGAATTTGGCATGTCGATTCGAAAAGACAAGTGTGACCTTGACGAAATATGTGAGTATTGAAATTTAATAGTGATAATAGAGATGTTGAGTCAACTTGGTTATTTATCAGTTTGTATACAAATATGATATTTGCTATTTCTCTACGTTTTCTCAGGCTAACAAAATTGAATTCTTCCAATAGTAAATCGTATTCGTAGTGATAAATGGGATAAGTGTGGTGTTTCTTGTAGAACAGGAATTTAAGAAATTTCTTTTGAACTGATTCAATGGAAATAAGTCTTAAAATTCTTTACAATTACGTATTAAAAAACCCAGAGTTCTTCTAGCATTGTTTATTATTTTTTCAATGTGCTGATTAAACGTAAGTTTGGTATCAAAGAGAACACCTAAGTCTTTGCATTCATTCACTCGTCTTAGGATACCATCACCGATTCTATAGTCATATATAACGGGAGAAACTTTGGGATGATTTTATTACAAATGGTGTTCACGAAAACTGTTAAATCAGGAGTATCTTCAGGAACACCAAACAGTAACACATTATTCTCTCTTTGTCTTATCTCGTTGACTTCTGATACAACCTGTATAATATTCGGAGATTCCTTGTTGGAGTTTCGCACTTTTTCATTGAGTTCAGTAACCTCATCGGACAGTTTTTTTATGTCCCTATCGTATTTATATTCGAGATTCTGCATACTAGTTTTTATCTCATCAATTTTTATTTCAAAAAAAGTTAAGTTTTCGTTCAGCATGGTCTGTATATTTAAGGAAACCTTATCTGCTAAGGTTTTATGAACATATCATCTAGACAAATTTTCTTTACCAATTTGGCCAGGATTTTAATCTCAGTCTGTTGTTCTCGAGTTAAAGGCATCTTGAAATTACCTTCGTAATTGCTTACCTTATAACAATTTTACTATAAGGGGAGATACACAGCACCTCACTTGATATAATGCACCACTAAGTGATAATTAATAGCGATGAAATACTATGTATTTACGAAATTCGTGGAGCGAGATCGCAAACGAACGCTACTTCGAACAACTTCACTTCACATGGTGATGGATATATTCGTTCCCTTGAGTTGCTTTGTGTTCATCATCACGATTTTTTTCAAGTAGCAAACAAATTCAACCTTTATGGGTGAGGGTAGGAATTATTTAGGTCTGATGCCAGGACCTCAACTCTCACTAATCTCTTGAGTTAATTCGTAGTGTAATCCACTGTGATTCGTTGCCCTGGATTTTTCAGCCTAAATATGACGATATTATTTTCTTTACTTTCTCTTTCGAGTTGCTCAAATCTTGGATTGTTATATTTTCTTCCAGTTTATTCAGTCTTACTGATTTCTCCAACTTATATGAGAGGCGAAATTCAACCGCTTCCATAACTGATTTCAGTTCATGTTCGTTTGTCTTAACTCTTCCAACGCAGACCAGAATTTTTCTGACATTTCCGCACACGGAGTAACATTGGAATCGTAGTATGTGGTTCGCTTTACGGTCGGTACTGTATTTACACTAATATTTACAGTCAGATTATAGGCTCCAGCAAATAAAGACGATATTGAACATACCACAATTTTATAAATTTCACAGAGCGATTTAGCCCATGTGTAAAGTATTAGGCTTACCACACATTCTCTGAATGACTGAGATAATCAGATCGGCTGAACAAGGTGACTAGATTGGCTCCTAATCCTCGATTGTGAAGAGTTGAAATGTTAAAATAGTCTCATAAGTTAGTTTCCAAACTGTAGATTCAATCTGTCTTGAGAATCTATTTTGTGGATGCATATTGAAATATGGAACACACTTCAAGGCATTGATTGATAAGTCTTTCGAGTTACATAGAATACAATTTGTCTGGCTTTGCTTACAGTTCCAATAATCAATCAAAATATACTTTATTGCCCAAAGAATTAGATTCTCATTGACAAAGCATAGTGTTAGGACATAATTGTTATCATTATAATTATTACAGAGGACACAGTGTGGAGTCGATAAATAAACAGTACACACACCTAATATAATAATTTAAAAAATTTAAATGGTGGAATCACTAACTGTGAATCAAAGGAAGGCATAATTGATTTGTTGAAAATATAAACAGGATGTTCATAAAATCAGATGTGGAATCATCTGCGACTGAAAGATAAACTTTAGTCACTATCTTCCATCGTCAAGATAACGTCTTTCTATCAATATTCAATTGAGAATGTTTCCCTTTTCAACATGAATACCCCACAAGAGGTTATCTTGACGATGGAAGATAGTGACTAAAGTTTATCTTTCAGTCGCAGATGATTCCACATCTGATTTTATGAACATCCTGTTTATATTTTCAACAAATCAATCTATCATACCCCATGACAGGTTTTAATGTCAGAAAACACTAATTTCAAAGTGTCTCTCCAAAAGAAATGATTCTAACTTTTTCCATCTTTGCAAAGTGAGATTGCTTCTTGAAAATGTGTTTCCCATTTCTTCCGGTCTTCCTGATGATCGTGGAAGTGTGAAATAGATTTTCATCGACAAAAATGTATTGAAGACCTAGTGAATGTGATGTCTCTCCTGCGTCAATGTTACGAATGATTTCTGGTGAGTACTCTCTTTTGGAAAACATTCTTCTTTCAGAATCAGAATATCTTTATTAAGCAAAAAAGAATACAATTTAATTTAAGAAAATTGAAATTGTCTCTTGGATGCAATAGTGTCAATAATACTTAAAATTAATGTAAATGAAAAAGAGCAATAGGCAACAAAATCAACCAAATTTACTAGCTACTTAAATTTAAGTTTAAACAATTTCAAAGTAATTGCTGATAAAATGAATACAAGTACAAACACAAATTGTATATATAAAATGTTTGGTTTTAAAAGATAAAAAAAATTATTAAAAATTAAAAAAAGTTAATTTCACATTTATACAGAGAGATTTAATTTGTTATACTCCAAAAATTCCTTTATCGTGTATGGTTCAATCAATACCAAGTATTGGAATACACTTTTTGTGAACATTTTTTTTGTTCTTTTAGATTGTTAGGCAAACTATTAAAGAATTTTAAACACGCATAGGTGGGGCCCGCTTCTGTAAGGCTAAGCCTGTGTATCGGGAAATTTAGATCTTGTTTTTTTGTATGGTGTTCATGTTTGGGAAAATATTGAGTGAAATAGTGAAAATGTTTATGCATGAATTTTAGGCACTCAAATACATAAATTCCTGGTAGTGTGAGTAGGTTGGATTCCCTAAAAAGCCCCTACAAGAATTCCTATAATTTTGGCCCAGGATTTGTCTCAGTATGCACTTTTCAGAATAAAAGGATCTCCATGAGCCCCAGCTTTTCCCAAAACAGTATACCATAAGCAGTGCTGAGTAGAAGGTGGCATAGTAAACTGATAGCAGAGCTTTTGGTCTAGGTACTGTTTTAGCACTCGGAAGCTGTAGCATGTACTGCTGAGCCTGCCCGAAAGTTTGTTGATATGAATATCCCATTTCAGGTTGTGATCTATGGATAGGCCAAGAATTTTACTGAGTATTGAAATTTGACGTTTTGTGATAAGATTTTTTATAGTTGATTTATTGTAAAAACAGATTTATCTGTGTTTAAAAGAAGAAAATTATTTTTAAACCACTCTTGAGCTTTACCAAGAGAGGAATTTGCTCTTTGTTCAAGTTCTATGAAGTTTTTTGCTGTTACAAGGATATTGGTATCATCTGCGAAATTTACGTGAGCTGTATGGTCATTTTTTGTGATATAAGGTAGATCGTTAATGTATAAAATGAAAAAATAGGTCCAATCACACTCCCCTGCGGAATGCCCCGGGTTATCTCCCCCCTGGCAGACTCCAATCTAATCCCATTTCTTTCTAGACTGACACATTGTGCTCGTTTTCCAAGATAGGATTGGATCCACCTCAGGGCACACCCCTTGACTCCATACAATTCAAGCTTACTCAGCAGTATATGATGACTGAGACTATCGAAGGCCTTTGATAAATCTAGAAAAGCTACCAGTATTTTATTTTTGTTTTCAATGCTATTGTATATATTTTCAATAAATTCAAAGATTGCTGTGCCTATTGATTTTCCTTTTAGAAATCCGTGCTGTGCTAGATTTAAAAGTCCATGTATCTGGAAGAAGTTTAGAAGGCGGTTGCACATTGCAGACTCAAATATTTTTGAAAAAGATGGTAATAAGCTTATGGGTCTGTAGTTTTGTATTTGTGTTGGATCATCTTTTTTGTAAACAGGTATCACACAGGTATGCTCGATATGCTTCTCTATAGTTTGGATTTGTATTTCCTAGAACAAAAAGTATGTCAAGCTGTTCTTTGCATTTCATTATTTCAGGTGTTGTTTGCCATTTGCTTTTGTTTTTTTTTTTGTGATTGTAAATGATTTTTCAGGAAAACTTTCTTCAAATGCCCATGTTATAGAGCGCATAAAGGCATCTGAGATAGTATGGTTATTGAGTACCAGACCTCAGGGCAGCCATATGTTCTTCTCTGGAATAGAATGTATTTAAAATCAAAAATTCTTTCAAATGTTTTTTATAATTATATGGATTTAGATTTTTTACATATAGAGGGAGTGCATTGTAGAGATTCACATCTAGGGAGTTTTTGCTAGTCTTATGGAGTCTGAATTTGCTTGGCCTGATTAATTGACAGCTCCTGGTGGGATAATCGTGAAAGTCAGAATTTTTTCCGTAACCTCCTTTGTTTTTATGAATTTCTAATAAAAGTTGGTATAAGTAGATAGATGGTAGTGTCATGATTTTTAAGGATTTAAAGAGTAGTCTTCATGAATCAGTATAACCAGCACCAGTGATTATTCTTATTGTTTTTTCTGAAGAATAAAATGTCAACAGCTTTTGCGCTATTTCCCCATAAAATTGTTCCATAAGAAATTTCGGAGTGGAAGAATGCATAATAAGCTGATAACATTGCATGCACGTCAATAATATTCTTCAGTTTCCGGAGTAGAAATATATATTTGGAGATTTTATTACTAAGCTGCTCTATGTGAACTGACCAGTTCAGTGTGTCATCTAGAAAAATGCCTAACAATTTGACTGAATCCCTATTGGACGCAATTGGTGAGAAATAGATTTGTTGAGTTTTATTCGAATTCAACACAGGTTGTTTCTTCTGAACCATGTTGCCAGATTTATTTCAATCAAAAGCACTTGTCTTTCCTTGTCATCAGCAAAAGCAATACAGCCATAAGGAGACATGTAAGTAAAGAGGTAATTGACATAAATTATAAATAAGAGAGGGCCCAAAACAGAGCCCTTGTGGTACTCCACATTTGACAAGTTTCATCAACTCTGAAACATTATTCGAATCGAGTTCAATACATTGTTGTCTATTTGATAGATATGATGAAAAAAGAGCAAGAGATACCCCTCTTATACCATAAACTTCGAATTTACTGACATGAATTGAATGTGAAACTCAATCAAATGCCTTTGTCAGGTCACATAGTGCAGTTACACTGTGTTCTCCTTTCAAAGCTATCAATTATAGTGTCAATCACTTTTCTCAGAGTATAGTAGATGACATTTTTATGAATCCAAATTGAGTTATGTTTAATGAAGTAATTATAGAGGCGACTTTTCGAAATAATTTCAAATTATTTTGCCAAAAATAGGAACAATAGATATTGGGCGATAATTACCGATTCTGTTTTCATTTCCTTTCTTAAAAATGAGGAGTACTCGTGCTATTTAAGTTTTTCTGGAAAAACTCCTTGCACAATACACGCATTGAAGAGGATTTTTAGAGGTTCTATTAGATATATGGCAGTTTCTTTTATTATTATAGCGTTTAGGTCGCCTATATGAAGGTTATTTGTAAGGTTTTTGGGTTGTTTTTAATGTATTTATCCTGTTTTTGAAAATATTATTTATCATGGTTATTGGATAGTTGTTATTAATTAATGCTTTTTTTGCTTTTTAAATTGCTTCATGTCGAAATTCAGGGTCGGATAGGGTAATTGCTCGGTCAGCCAGGTCAATTATGACAGATTTGTTTTGTGATAAATCGAACCATCCTTTATCACAAAAAAAACTGTGATAATTGTCCTGGCTGACCGAGCAATTATCCTATCTGACCTCTAGATTCGATAGCTCAGTTGGTAGAGCATGAGACTAGCAATCTAGAGGTCGCAGGTTCAATTGTTTTTTTCTGGAATTAAAAAATTTGTCCGCAATGCCACAATTTCCTTTCTATTTTTTATATATACAGTGTCACACATAAAGTACGCAACATATGGAAGTTTTTTTTATTAATAGATATAATGAAAATTTGACTTCGCAGTTAGTTTGTGCTTGAAAAATGAGTAAAATACAGCCTCTTCCTTTTGTCAGTGTAAACCTGTCAACCTGTCAAATTTGAAATTTTTTCGAAAATCCTCAAAACATCAGTTTTTTTTTTGAAATTTCGAAAAATGCCAAAGAAAAAAGTTGCTCAGTTTCCAATTTTATACCTTTGCTCCAAATTTGGACTCTCTACCGTCACTTCGACTTTTTTCCAATTTTTTTAATTTTTGGAATCTTGCGCTCTACCGATTCGAACGAAACATGATTCAAATATCATAATTTTGATGAATACGAGACTTCAATGTCATACATGCCTAGAAAATACCCACATTGGCATGTTATCAGAAAAAAGAATAAATGCATCTCCAGAAATTTGTCTTTGTTGTTGCAAAGTTCATCTAGTTTTTTCATTTCATTGTGAAACTGATTCGGATTTTCAATATATGGATATATGTCAGTAATCGAATAAACGAATTTATCTTCATTCTTATTACACTCGTATTTCTTTTTTCAACAGATTTGTATCCCGTTAGCTGCAGATGAGTTCGAAATATTTTGATGTATTTTACACCCAACAGTGTGACTGTTGGATGTAAATTTTGTTTGTTTGATGTAATTTTCGAGCAAATAATAATTTTTCGCAACGTTTCTTGAATTAATTTCATAAATCTCATATTCTTTATTTTCACCATTAGATGTGTAAAAAACATTAAACCAAAATAACTATAACCAAATTTACAACAAAACATTCATTGATTTATCTCAATAATCTTATAAAGAACCCGAATTCATCATTCAGTATTCCGTCCTTCCCGTTCTATACAAATTATAGTCCTTTCATTCACAGACTTTGTGGCATTTTTAATAAATAGGGGATTTATATTAGCACAACACTCCCGAATGGTATTCTCTAAATGGTCTGTGCTTATACACTTTTTGTCCCGGTGATCTTGGTGGCCAATAATCTTCCCAATCTCGTCCTATCACTTTGCCCCTAAACATCTGACTGAGACACTGTTTCACTTCTACCATTTGGTGGATCGGTGCCTCGTCAAGCTGATACCACAAATTTCGTCAAAGGCATATTATCCAAAACTTCAGACAACTGATTCATAATGAAATTTCTGTACATGTCTGCGTTCAAATGTTCAAATATGGCCCAATTATTTGATTATGTAATAAACCACACCACACATTTGTCTTGAATAAATATTGGTCATGGCATTCTATTACAAAATTTGGATTATTGTTGGACCACCAGCGACAATTTTGGGAACTAACTGTTCCGTTCGACGTGAAAGTTGCCTCATCTGTCCATAAAATCCTGTAGGGAAATGTGATATCATTTTCTCTCTCACCTTGGAACCAAAATGAAAATCCTGCTCGAATATCGAAATCTCTTTCTTTAAGAGTGTGTATACCTTATTGGATTATGTGGTTTCTTGAAACGATTCTCTGAATGTTTTCAATATCCTTCCCACGGTACTAAAGTGAATATTTCTTCCTGGATGCCGGTGATTGAAAATACAAGCAACATCTGGATATGGCACATTCTCACCACATAAAAGAACTATTTCCACTTTGTCTTGTGTGGATAACATTGTACATAAACATTATTGGTGAATTATAAATGTAGGAAAATCTGTACACAAAACAACTCGATTTATTAAACGCAATTATTTGACATTAACCAAAACTAAAAATTTGTTTCAAAAGCCTACTAAGGGAAAATTTTATTTTGATTCGATCAATTGTACTATTTTCTTCCCGAGGTTGCATTAGTCTTGTATTGTTTAAAATCACGAAATTTTATATCATGTTTAGTACAAATCGCTAGAACGAAAGTCTTTTGAATAGTTATGAAACTGTAGGTTTAGTTTACAGAAAAGTATGATATTTCGGGTTTGTTTGTAACTGAATTATTGGTCAGAAAAATAATCAAACTGGATAAAAATCAATTAAAAAAAGAAATACAGTGTAATAAGAATGAAGAGAAATTCGTTTATTCGATTACTGACATATTAACGTCCATACTTCGAAAATCCGAATCAGTTTCACAATGAAATAAAAAAACTAGATGAACTTTGCAACAACAAAGACGAATTTCTGGAGGTGCATTTTTTCTCTGGTAACAGGACAATGTGAGTATTTTCTGGGCAAGATATGATATTGAAGTCTCGTATTCATCAAAGTTATGAAATTTTTCGTTCAAATCGGTAGAGCGAAAGATTCGAAAAATTAAAAAAATTGGAAAAAAGTCGAAGTGACAGTAGAGAGTCCAAAGGAAAGGTATAAAATTGGAAACTGAGCAACTTTTTTCTTTGGAATTTTTCGAAATTTCTAAAAAAAAACTGATTTTTTGAAGATTTTCGAAAAAAAATTCAAATTTGACAGGTTTAGAGTAGCACATGACAAAAGGAAAGAGGCTGTTTTTTACTCATTTTTCAAGCACAAACTAACTACGAAGTCAAATTTTTATTATACCTCTTAATAAAAAAAACTTCCATATGTTGCGAACTTTATGTGTGACACTGTATATTCAGACACTAAAAATTCACTCTTGTAATTACATTTGGGCAAAAAAATCCCATGTTCAGTGGCCGGAAATCAGCGCCTGAACATCGACTGAAGCCGGCAAATTCGGCGACGTCGGAGATAGGTGAAATTGTTCTTGATGACCATTGATAACACACGTAGATTCGTTACGTTCCATATTTCATTTCCATGTTTCAACAACCAACATTAAATTCTGAGAAAAAAGGTATCGCGAAAAGCAGATATGAACCCTGTGTCTTCGATAGCTCAGTTGGTAAAGCATGAGACTAGCAATATAGAGGTCGTGGGTTCGATTCCTGCTCGAAAATGTTTTTTTCTGGAATAAAAAAAATTGTATATATATATATATATATATATATATATATATATATATATATATATATATATATATATATATATATAATATATATATATATATATATATATACATATGAGAATGAGAAAAATGATCCAAGATTCAGTTTATGAATGAACGTCTAGACCTGAAGTTCTTTATAATATTTCTGCGAATTGCTTTTGATGATTCGCAAAAAAGTTGTGCCGAAATATCTGCTTTCTGCAAACAAACTGATAGCATTCGTGCTATTTTCTCAAATTGAAAAAAGTATGTACAAACAATGGTTTTCTCAACAGGCTTAAAAAAAACAGATAGTATTTTTCATTATACTAAACTATTATGGCCCATTTTTGGTTTTGTTATCCTTGCCTTCAACTTGAAGTCACATCGATTTTGTATTTCTGATATTAAAAGAATTATCTCATAGATCGTGTTAAAAATGACAAATTTGTATGCTCCAAGAAATAGTTTTTGAGAAATGAGAGTTTGTTGTTTATGAATTGATCTTTTTACAGCTATAGTGACAAAATTTGGTGGATTTTGATGTATAGCACTTCCATCTTACCTATCCTGTGAATTTCAATTAGAACACTATGTTTTTTAGATTCTGAATATGATGATAACTTTTTCAAATTTCTAGGCCCATATGATTTTTTGAAATTTTTTATTATGATATCTGGGGTGCCTTGAAACGGTTGAAATTACAAGGTATGCATTTTACACCTTTTGCCGTAAAATTATTTTTTTTGTTCCTAAGATTGAAGTTAAAATATTTTGTTTTTTTCTATTATAGTATAGTAAAATATTTAATTTTTTCGTTATTATAAGTTTGTAAACTGATCAGATTTGGGGTTTGAATATAGCATTAGATTCCTCTCAAGAAGGCAGAAAAGACTTATTGGTTAAAACGTTATTTCGAATCTGAAGGAGCTTGAGGTCTATCTAAGCATATGTACATTTATTGTCGCTTAAAATCAGCGAACCTTTGGAGCATACATATATGTAAAATTTTATTAATATTTTAACATTTTATCATATTTTTGTTCATAAAATCAAGTATTGAAATATATCCTACAACTTTACCAAAAACACAGGGTTTGTTTAACTGGTATTCAAATTCAATAGTGTATTTTTAAATTGATTGAAATTTGTTGGTTAATGTATCCAAAACCTAATAACATTCAATAAACTCAAATGGAAATGGAAAGTGTGTATGCATGCTCTATAGTCTATAGCATAAGATGTGCATTAAAAATGTATAACATTATTTCGAAAAATATTTTTTCACCATGAGGCATGGAAGATGTAACTCATGGCGGCATGCAACATCCAATACAAAAATCTAAGTCTATCCGCTCAGCTCCTCAAGAAAATATTCAAAAATTTGTTGGGAGTATCAGGGCTGCTCCAGGAGCATTTTGTGTTTTCATGAACACACAATAATCCCGAAAAAATCGGTTGGCACTAGATATCGCGCTTAACATGAAACAAAATAAATTTGTCACTGAAAGAAAATTTACATGCCAGAGATCATAAGGCTTGTTGTAAATACTTATACGGTACGAAAATATATGTTGAAATCTCATCAATAACTAATGCCTTGTGATTATAGCTCACATTCTAGAAGTGTGTATTATCTAATAAGTAACATGGATTAATCCTCTTTTATTCTAGAGTTCTTTGTGTTCCCACTATCAAAGTTTTGTTAGTATTGGAATTTTACCTCTCAAAATATATTTTGTTTTCCTTTCATACTGCAAACCCGGTTTTATGTCAATATTTGGAAACATTCACTAATTGAAAAATAGTTGGATTCAAATATTACAATTTGGCCATCTGAGTGTCTTTTTATTTTTCAGGTATGGATGCGAACAATGAGAGGCGAATATTCGAGTTGATTGTAGAATGTACCTGCCAAGAAAACTCTTCTCAGTATTTTTTGATTACACCAAAACTTGTACCCCATTTGAATTATTCACCAAATATGTCCATACACATCGTTCATAATGGTCCATTTGTTGCTCAAGATAAGAAATGGGGATTTTCAAAACTTTGTAACTACCACAATATTAATATTGCTTGAAATCATTTTGTCCCAGAGATACTTTGAGAAGTGTTTTATATGATTTTGTGTAAAATGACTGAAATAAACTCACCTGATTTTTAACGTCATTTGATTGGCCCAATTTTTTAACCTTAATCAATTGCTGCCGGTAAATTATGAATGCAGTGAAAGGTAACCTACATATCATGAAGGTAAGTATCACAGCAAACATCATTTTAGCTGCTTTCTTTTTGTAGTTCATGCGCTGATGCTGCAATTTTTTTATAACGATCTTTTCATACTTGTTTAACTGAAAATATGACTATGGATGGTTTTCGATGTATAATTATGCTAATAAAATCTTACCTTCACAAAAATTGAAATATAACAGATTATCTGAATAGTAAGTGGTAACCATATTAATACAGCTATCAAAACATACCAATAAATGTTGGTTACTACCACATTTTCTGTGCAATATTTTTCCAAGAAGTTAAGCCATTGACGTTCCTGAAATGCACATACCTCTGTTATATTCAACCAGTTCAGTTATTAAAAAAAATATTGGTAACATTTAAAAAAAAAATCCAATAGACAAAATCATACTGAAAATACCGTACATGAGTATGATTTCAAAATTCAAATTCTAATAGGTTAGAACTACCCCCTAAATATGTTATAAGTTTTTATCTATGAAACTGTTAATTTATGAAAAAGGTAAAACACGCCATTTTTACCTTATGATGAAATCTAGTCCTGTTATAAAACATGTTACATCTCAAAGAGTATCAGGAGAATGAAATCTCAAAGAGTAACAGGAAAATGAAATTTTGCATGAGGATTATATTCTAGGGTATGTACTGAAGAAGGATTTTTCCTAAATTAGAATATCTTGGTCAATGAGAGAGACTGGAAAATGTCTTCATGGATTTGATGCCTATACTAGGCTATCATCTCCAGTAAACCGTCAAACTCTTGAGAATAGACGTAAACTTGCTTTGATTTTCTTCGTACACAGAGTGTTAAATAACATACATGACTGCTATGAAATTCTAGGTGAATTATTCATTCATGTTAATCTCCGGAATTCAAGAAACAGTCAGTTTTTCCATTTGCAAAGTGCCCGAACTAATTATGGTAGCACTGCGCTCACATCCTGACTTCAAATTTTGTTTTGCCATTGGTTTCCCATGATAAGGTTTTAGTCCAGATCAACAACCTTCATCCTAGTCCTAGGGCTGCGCTGGATTCTGTAAACCACTTCTTCACCTCGAACGGTCCTTCCAAAAACGGTGTTGGTTTGGGCGATATACCTTATAGCTAGGGTACGTTATAATGATGGAATTTTTACGTCAGTGCTTACTTCTTTATTTATTACCTTTTCAATCCGCCAAAATCCAATATGCGAATTTTTTTTATTAGTTTCTCAGAAAATTTCATTTTTTATAAAAATTGGTGCATTCAATTTGACTATATACGCGCATAGCCGTTATTTTCAGAGGCGTGCGGTTAAGCGGGAATCAGCCGATATTATAAATTCACTATAAAGTAAAGTGACATTACTATGGAAAATATCGAAAAAATTTATTAAAAAAAGTTGTTTGCAATTGAAAGATATTCCCAGATATCCAGTTAGTCTACTAATTACTAATTTCAATAATTGCTTAATGAGTTGGCCTCATGGAGAAATCAATTAGTAATTGGTGGACTAAACTAGATAACTGGGAATATCTCTTAATTGCAAACAACTTTTTTCAATAAATTTTTTCGATATTTTCCTCTACAGTGAATTTTGAATATCGGCCTATTCCCGCCTAACCGCACGCCACTGATAATAACGGCTTTGCGTGTATTTAGTCAAATTGAATGCACCAACTTTTATGAAAAATGAAATTTTCTGAGAAACTATTAATAAAAAAAATTCCCATATGGTTCCAAGTTTTTGGCGGACACTGTATATCACGTTAAAATATAGTCACAATGTCACAGACCAGTGACATCATTTCTTTATTAGAACTGACGTGTCTAAAATTATGTTGATTTATATTCAAATAACGTCAAGATGACGTCAAGAGATCGTATAATTTATGTCCAAAATGATGTCCATAATATTTGAATATAACGTAGGAAAATCGTAAAAAAACAAAACCCAACTGAAAAAAAAACTAGCTAAATTTATGATCTACACGCGGGGACCTCTTTTAAATTTTATTTTCCTGTACCTTTGATGATGTAGAATTCGAATTGTAATTTTTCCAAACAGCTATAGCAAAGGCGAATATTTCCTCTTATGGAACCATACAACAACTAGTAGTTTATGAAACACAGATATAAATTTTATCAATAAACGAATTATTTTCACTTGATAATAAATAAAAACATATGAAAACAATCAACGAATCATGAAAATGTCCTTCACAAATGATAAAAAAGATTGTAGCCGGTGCTAAACTTTTATGCAAATAAAACAAACCACTGGTCCAATAATTACAGAAATTATTATACCCAAAAAAATTTGTATGTAAATTTATTCCCATCAGAAGGTTAATACACATAGTGTATTGGAGATTTTACCTGTTATGGCTGATTTTTATTCGCTTCGAGAGTTCAGGTTCAGGAAACTAATATTACACAAAACAATTTTGGAATGTACTCATTATACACAGTAGATTGAGTAAAATGGATGAAGTAGTGAAAAATGCCACTTCCAGGCATTGTTGAGTTTGCACCAACCAATAAATTGTGCACTCCGATCAATAATTGCATATCATAGAGATAGTTCCGTTGATCAGAGATGACCCAATGGATTGTTACACCGGAAGCATATCAATGTTGTTGTATTTAGTGTTTGAATCTTATAGATATCCGCATGATCATATGTTCTCTGATAAATATTATATGCCAAGTACTATGTACACGTACATCTAACTGCGAATATTCCAATTCTGACATACCCTTCTCCGCCCATTTCAGGAATTGGTGAACTTGGAGTGGGGGAAGTGAGCCCCTCTCACTTATTTCCACTTCGCAACCTTTATTGTAGTAATTTTATTGAAATAGATAAATCTAATTTACAAACATTAACATAATCATTAAAGATACAGATAATACTAAAATAAATAATGATAGTAATAAATTGATTTGTTGAAAATATGAACAGGATGTTCATAAAATCAGATGTGAAATCATCTGCGACTGAAAGATAAACTTTAGTCACTATCTTCCATCGTCAAGATAACCTCTTGTGGGGTATTCATGTTGAAAAGGAAAACATTCTCAATTAAATATTGATAGAAATATTTTTCTGTGAATTGAAAAATCTTTCTATCAATATTCAATTGAGAATGTTTCCCTTTCCAATAGTAATAAAATATTAAACAGTAATACATCACAAATTTTCTTCTAAAAAAGCCTTTTCTTCTACAATAGTATTGGACTCTTTCAAGTGTATGGGGAGTTTATTAAATTCGTACAAACCTTTGTTAAGTTATTCATGCATCTTCTCGAATTAGTAAGTCATTATTTATAATGATGAATATCTCTATTTAAAATCACAACATCATTAAAATAAGTTGGTTGAAAACCTTTAACAATCTTAAAAATAAAGCCTCTTTTTTACTAACAACCACTGAAGTGAATTTAACATATACGAATTTGAAGTGTAGTGACTACATTTAAGAATCATATGCATTCCACCATTTTGAAGTTTTTGTAATTGGGACACTTTATTTTGATTGAATAAAAACAGTAGAGTAGCACAATAATCGAAATGAGGTTGGATAATACAATTGAAAGTTGTTGTGCTCAAACAATTCGAAACTCTATAAAAGAAAAAGAGCTTTTTTTTATTTTTCCTTATAATATACTCAGCGTGGTTATTTAATGTCAAAGAACTATCAATAATAACACCAAGATATTTAATTTCGGATACAATTTCGATATTTTCTCCATTTATATTTATGTTGATAGTATTCAAATTACCCAAGTTACACAGCTAATATTCAGATGCTATGATCATTGCTTTCGTTTTGTTGACATTTAGTTTTAGTTTATTCACTTTCAGGTATCTTTCAATATTTTTCAGCGAGTTGTTTATATTTATGATTGCATTCTCAAGATTTTAAGCAGACTCAAACACTAAGGTAACATCAGCAAAGAGATTCAAAGAGTGTGAACCTGGTGTGTAGGGTATATGTCATTTAAATATATGATAAATAAAAGTGTTCCCAAAACGCTTCCTTGAGGAACTCCCATTTCATTTAAAATTTTGTCAGATCGAACATTGTTTATCTTGGTCTGTTGAAAACGATAACTTAGGTAACTTCTAAACCAGTTCAACACATTGCCAGATATGCCATAATATTTTAATTTTTCCAATAGGATGTTTCGATCTATCATTTTAAAACCTCTACGCAAATTAAAAAAAAAAGCCACAGTATACTTATTAACATCTACAGTCCTCTTCCAGGTTGATATGGTATATTGAAGAGATGTTTCATATGAATTATTTTTATGGAAGCTAGACTGAGCACCAATAAAGAGTTCGTTGATATTGAAATAATTTTCGATCTGTTCGTAGACTGCTATTTCAAGAACTTTTTTAAGTGATGGCAATGTGTTGATTGGTCTAAAATCACAAGAATCTATTGAGTTATTAACTTTAGGAATATGAATAATTGTGCTAATTTTAAACTGATCTGGGAATATACCTTTTTCTAGAGATGTATTATATAACAAGGTTTAGCAATACTTGTCCAAAACAATCAAAAGTTTCTTTCAAGAATTTACTGTTGAGAATTTTGCCTTTGCTTATGTTGTTGTCTAATGAGAATATTATTTTACGGAGATGGCTCATACTTAGCAATGTGAATTCACTCAATGACTGATTGATATGGGGATAGTTTTGGCTCGACCATATTTCTCCATATTCAATACTGTTAGCAATTTGATGAATACTTGTGACAAAATATTGGTTGACATTTTCAGCAATCTCTGAACTATCAGTATAATAACGGGGTTGAATAACATCAGTAAATATGATTTTATTATTAAGGTCATTTTTAGGACTTATCAGAGATTTCAAGTTTTCCACATCAGTTTAGAGTTATTTCTATTTAAACCTATTTGTTGATTACAATCTATATCTCAATGTATGGGGCCACTCTATCCATAGTAAAGATACCATAAAATTCTTAGGTCATACCTTAGATCGAAAATTGACCTGGGAAGAACATATAAATACACTATGTTCTAAATTAGGCACCACTTGCTACATAAATACACTATGTTCTAAATACACTATGTTCTAAATTAGGCACTACTTGCTACATAATAAGAAACTTGAGAGAAACCCTATCATTTGACATTTTGAGAATTCTCTACTTTAGGTTGGTCCAATCAACCCTACAATATGGATTGATTTTCTGGGGCTGTTCCAGTTATTTTGCTCAAGCATTCCGCTCACAAAAAAAAGTATTAAGGACTATTTACAAAGCTCCGCCACATTCAACATGTAAACCCTTATTTAAACAATTTCAAATCCTAACATTGCCCTATCTGTATATTTTCCAATTGATATTGTATGTCAAAGAAAACGATACAGAATTCAGGAGAAATTGTGATTTGCATCCATATATCCACCAACACTACTCTAGACTTGTTGTCAGCCAAAATTTGCCGAAATATGTAGGCATTAAGTGTTTTAATAAAATAAAAAGTTTTGTCGGCACAAGTAGCACAATAACTATTTTCAAGAAGAACTTGCATACTTTTTTATGTGATAAACAGTTTTATGGGATTGATGAATTCCTCAATTTATAATCCTAATGAATTTTATAAACTTTGGGATTATTTCTTTATTATCTGTATAGTTACTCCATTCATGAGTTAAAATCTTTAGAGTATTTGACTCCAATTATATGTATTTTTCATGTTTTATTGACTGTATATTTATGAATTTTTTTGCATATGTATGTAAGACTTCAGTGAAGATAAATGATGATGAATTTAGAAAGTGAAAAGAATTATATAACAAAGTTAAAAGAATATCTTTTGAAAAAAGCATTTTACTCTACAGACGAAATGAAAAAAAATGTAATCAAACAAAATGTTTCCAAAGTGTATTGTAATGTATTTCTATATATGTATTGTCTACTATATATTCTACTACAATATTGTCTACTATATTTTAACTTTTACCATTTTTATTGTTGACTAGTCCAATAAGCTTCTAAGTGTGTAATGTATAACTATTTTATGTACAGGAGTTTCAAGTGATGAATAAAATTTTGTATTGTATTGTTCATAGTAACCCAGTTTTTTGTGTCTAAGAAAGTTAACATACTGATTTCTCAAATTTTTTAAGTTTTCTCACATTTGGTGTCTAAGATGAATACTTCTCATATATATATATATATATATATATATATTTAGATGTCTAGATGACTAAAGCATAATTCAGGAGCAGTATAAAAATTATCTTATTTCTTTATATTGTTAGAATTCCTACAAATGGAAATATACAATTATAGAATATAATCACACCATAACAATTAGAATCAAAGTATATCATTACATTGAACATATGCACACATCAACCAATTGAAGTTGGTGTAATGGTATTCAACAAAAGACACAAGTTAGGCTTTCATGAAACAGGAAATCACAACTCCTATGGAAGTCCTCGTGGTTGTACATTCTGGCCTGGTGGATGAAGCATTATTGGCACATATATTTCATGCCATGATTATTGGTTGGCTCTTCGACTAGTGATATAGTGCAACAATACAAATTCAAGTAATGACGAGATTCATCCATGTTGATGGGCTGTACTTTTGTCCTGACTGTAATGATCAGTCAACACATCAGTATCTCCGTCAAGATATTCATCGCTCGCTATCTCGTCGTCGTCATCAGTGTTGTCACGCTCACCAACCTCTTTCTCATCATCCTCAACTTTCGCAATAGCTAATGAAGTTATATGATTTTCTTCTCATATCATATTTGCGTCTAGGGTCTTGAGCACCTCTAGGGCTGCAATTGTAGTTGTACTCACATAGTGAGCTCTTCCCACTCATTTCCACTCCATATTCATGGGATAGACATAGATGATTGGTGGTTCTAACTAAAGTAATATAAAAAAACTTTTATTTCTTTAAATTGATAGAATCATTTCAAATGGAAAAAATACGATAATATTTATAAGTCCTACAGTACATAATATATATATATATATACATATTATGATGATTAGGATTTGTATTATTTTGTTTTATGTATAATTATTTTTTTTTATGTGCTTTTCAAATACTCATCACAACAGTAAACTCCGGCTATGACATTCTTACCCTTTTTCAATATACTATTTACCTTTTTTTATTATCTTTCCCCAGCTCAGTCGGTACGCCTATGTAGAGCAGATCGTTTCAAGGCTCAGGAGGATTGCAGTTGCGCCATCTAGTTGTTTTGCTTGAAGTCAATTTACTGTTTCATGGAAATATAGCTTGTGATATGATCAAATAATAAATAACGAGTCCAGAAAATAGTTAAATGATTGTTTTTATTTTTATTCAAATACATTTTCAAATACCTATTCCTGCGATATCTACCTTATGGTTAATGTAATTGAAACAATCAAAATTCAAAACATCAAATGCTTGCTCATGCGCAATCAGCGAATATTGGAAGTGAATATTTAGAGGTTATATTTATATTATGATCATGAGTATGGAAGAAAGTTCACCACTGTGAATCGGTGTTATTAAAAAAAACATAAAAATAAGTATCACTGTTTAGTTTTTGCTGATGAAATATCTTTGTAAATTCAGTTCTTTGCACTCCGAAAATCCTGGAGTAGGTGTTTGATGGCTACTGGGGTGAAGTTAGCTGATGTTGGCCCTTGTTGCTAGCTTTATCATGTATTGGAAATATGTTCTGATTTGGATTGGAGGTAAGTGGCTCTTTGGTCGAATATTTGTCAGGCAGTTTCTTGATTTGGATTTAAGGTTGAAATTATTGTTACATTTTGTCTGCTTATTTGCGTTGATTTTTAATGATGAAAATTTTCGTTACCGCTTCTCCCAAATTATTTTTCGACTCCTTATTTTTTTCTTTCCCAGGCAACCATCACTTTTTGTTTTTCCGATCTGAATTTCACTTGTTGCACACTTTCTTGAAACACATTTTCTAATTCTAACATATTATACAATTTTATTTATAATTTCTATATCTACACCTAACATTATTTATACAGAACTGTTCAAAATTCATATTCACCCATTTTCTGTATTCAAATCTGTAATTTTGATTATTTCCAATAGAAAATAGTTTGACATGTCCCTGTCATGTTCCTTGTGACTCAAGATTAGCATACAGGATATTCTTGCTTGTAAATTATTTGTCTATTTGAATTCTAAGGTTTTATTTGTGGATTTTGATTTTCATACTTTTATAGGTTGTGCAAGTTAAATGGATTGTTGAAAACATTCTGATGAAAATTTAGAAAAGCTCCACTGCTGAACTCTTGGATCATCTGCGTTGACTATAAGATGGCCAAATGTTTCGAAATGCAAAGTACAAAAAAAAAAAAATTCTGGTAAAATTCAATATCCAATTTTATTTTATATTTAAAATACTTATATCCAATATTTATATTTTTTTATATTTATAAACATACTTATATATCAATATATATATAATATATATATATATATATATATATATATATATATATATATATATATATATATATATATATTGTTCCGTATATAACGGTTTCGGAGTTGTATACTTGAATTTTTCAAAAACCGCTCGTTTTTTCCTCGAAGCCCATTCTGCGAGGAGGTCCTCTAGCGAGAAAATTCACGGACGGCCGCTTCTCGTGCCGTCTCCCGAGCGTCCTCACTGGGACAACGTCGATATTCTATTATGGAAAAACCTTCGGGGGGTAATTTCCTATAGGCGCCGAGCCTCAACCGCTTTTACTCCAGGTTTCGGTTTCCGGCGACAGACCCCTTTCGCGACTACGGAAACTCCCCGGCCTAAACTCCATATCTTTAATAATTTCCAGGAATTATGTATTATGCCAAAAGTTTTCAAACATTTCAGGCCCATTATCCCCTCTTTTCGTCTCTGCCCGTCTCTCCCCCTACTTCCGCTTCCCTTTTGGAACAAGTCGGAAAACCTCACCACCCAACGTTCCTCCACGTAGGCCTCTTAGTCCCGAAATTTTTGCCCCAATTTGGAAAAGGTTTGAGGTTTTGCGGAGGTTTCATTGGAAACTCATCTTGTCTCCCCGTAATCTCCAGATGTGGAGATGCCGGCTGAACCATTTTTCGTGAACGACAATCTCTTTTGAGAATTTCTACCGACGGGCTATTTCCGAAATCTCGCGGAGTCAAAATTTTTGTTTTAAATCCAGTTTTAATTTGTTAGCCCTGTCGGTCAGCTCGCCAAAGAATCTAGTTCCAAAATAACTTTTTCTTTACATTTTGAAAAACCCGAAGAGGTTTTTCAGTTTCTAAATCATTGAAAAATCTCAAAGAGGGTTTTTCTGACAAATTTTGAAATATTGAAGGAGATTTTCCCGAATTTCCCTCTGTGGACTCGCCTCTCCTTGATCCCATTTCGTTTATATACAATTCATTTCCAGAAACATACCTTCATATTTTCGCGGAGTATTTAAATTCCTATCTGAATCTAATTTTGGTTTTCGAGACTAGAGGGTTGAATGGCTTTCTAGCCATTTGTATTTTAAAAGAGCCAACAAATTTGCGATTCTGTAGCAACGCTCCTCGGACCTAATTGAATTGTTTGACGGGCTTATCTACCAAGGAAATGGGTTTTGGAAGCCTGCAAAATCTAACAATTCATTTGACAATTCGCTTACGGATTCTGTCTGTAGGCAAACTCTGGATGTCGTTCCTACTGGGTTCGAAATTGAAAGCCGTTTTTGAAACTCATCGATTTCTTTCGTGGATTCTTCCATAGCCATATACCGAATACCAGTGAAATTTATATTAGAGAAAATTGTGTTCGTCGCCTAAAGAGGTGTTGAATTTCAGACTTGAATTTTGGTTTCGCGAGGAATAACGATGTAATGTTATTCCTATAACTACTGTAAAAGAAAAATGCCGCAAGACCAGCCTGGGAGGACTGGAGGTGGATCACGGTTTTCACAATCTAGGTGGATAACGAGGTAGTGAATCGCGCCTAACTAGGAATTTTACTAAACTCGTTATCCCAAACAAGATGAGGAGGTAACCTTTTCGATACAGGATTTGTGGAAAGTAGGAACCTTAATGTTGTTCCAGGTCAAAGGGTTCACTTCGGTCGGAATTCTCGGGAATCCTAATGATGTTTAATCCCAATAAAAATAGACTCGTAGTAACTAACCTGTCCCAGGACAAATTAATCTCTCTAGATTCATTGGGCCCCTTTTATTGACTTGATGCCTGATAGAGAGCGAAGAAAAGAAAAGATGCTCTTGCTTCAGCTATTTCCCTTAGAGTAGCTTCTCAGGACTAGGAAGATGCGAAGAATATCTTTGAAGAATTCTCTGATGTCCCTCGGTATATCAAAATCCCGATCTGAAATTCCTAGATGATAAGATCGAAGAATATCTTTGAAAGGGGAACTCGTGTTTATACCAAATTGGAAGATTTAAAAATTCCGTTAAACGTGTAAAGGGGGTGGAAATCTTTTTCTTTTTCCCAAATAAAACCCTTCAAACCCTTTGTCAGGCGGGGAAAATAATCCTCTTCTTCCACCTTTTCAATTATGAAGGACGAAGGGAAATAAGGGTTGGTCCTTTTATCTTCCGTGAGATCCTCAACGACAGAGCGAAACTTCGACGGGTCGCTGCGGGCGCTTTCCGGGGTTAGATTCCACACGATGTGAATATCGTGAAAATGTTGATATTGGGAAAACACCTTACACGAAATCCTGGACAAAGACGGCAACTGCTCCCAGGGGGCGCTTTAATATTCAAAAAATCTCGGGCATGGATTGGAAATGACATTTCTAAATCTAAACAAAAGTTTTACATTTCGTTTGGAAGGGGTCTCCTTAGAATGAATATAATTTATACAATTGAACTTTTATCTCCGTTCCGAAATTAAAAACGAAATCTCTTCGGAAAAACCATTGAATTTGAAAAAGGGGGTTTCGAACATTTAGTGCAAACATTAATTCCTGGTGGTTTGACCCAATTTCCGGGACTATCGTGTCTGTAAGAAGATACTACACTTTAGGGAAAATTTTGGGTTTAGGTAACAACTTTATTTTCTTAAATTTACTTTGAAGGGTTTTTCCGAGGTCGGTGTCTGTCGTGACTATGACCTAGGTTTTAAAACCGGGGGAGAGATTATAAACATAATGTTTAAAAATTTATTTGAATCCAATCCCTAACCAATTTTGCGAAATTTTTCCATTTTAAAATCCCCCCAAATGGTTTCCCCTTTTAATAATGAAATTTTCAACGTGCAAGTGCATAACAAAAATTTTCACTTGGTCAAAAAGAATTCATTTGTCCCAAAAGAAATAAACTATTTTTAAACATGTTTCGTCCCAGAATACGTAAAAGTTAGAAATGAAGTTTTATCGTGTAAAAGGGGGATTTTCCTTTAATATTTTATATATATATATATATATATATATATATATATATATATATATATATATATATATATATATATATATATATATATATATATATATATATATATATATATATATATGTATATATATAGATATATACATATGTATATATATATATAGATATATACATATATAATCATCAGGTTAACCTAGGGCGGGTTGTTTTCACCGGTCTAACTAATCGGCGTTTCGAAATTTGCTCCAATGGTACGGAGAGATGAGGGTGTTTCATGGGGAAAAAAACTACTTTCGTGGCTAAAAGCCTCGACAGTTGGATGACATCTTATGAATAAACGTTCAAAACCTCTCTTTTAGGGTTACTTTTTAAATCTTTTCTTTTGAAACCCGATACATTTCAACCAAAAATTGGGGGTTCCATCTAGCTTACCGGTGATACCCCTCAATGAAGGGGTTTTCCCATTTTCGGTGTCATCCAACGTCCCTCAGACATTAAAAAGGAAGGTTGTTTTCTTATGGATATTTGACCGACTTCACTAACCTTTAAATTTTGGGGGTTTTTCACAGTGAAATTCACTGATTTAATCCAAACATCTCTATTTTTGGGAAAATTTGGACTTGTTACAATTTCTGCCTCCAACGGTGTCTTTTAGGGTATCTTGCTTGATCTGGGTGGCGCTACCATTTGGACTTCTCTGCCTGATATATAATTATCCCTAGACAGGGGGTGAAGTACAGATATTTGGATCATAATTTTTAGCTTTTCGACAAAACAATTTTTGCAACCCTGGTCCTATCAGTATTGATGAGGGGGGAAATTTTCCCAAATCGGGAAAATTGGGCCCAAACCCCCAAATCATTGTTTTAAAGTACTTTGTTTCGACAACATTTTTCCTTTCTCAATAGAAGGGGCACACGATTATTCATAAGATGTCTAAATCAAACGTCCCTCGGGCATCATCCAAGTGTTGTTTTTTATGGATATTTGACCTAAAATTCACTAACCTAATTTTGGGTTGGGTTCCGTAGATTCCTGATTTAAAGGCATCTCTGGGCCACTGCAAGAAACCACTTTTGGGCTATGTTTTACAGATTTAGCCCCTTCAACTTTGAGGTGTATTACAGGTATGCTTTTGATCTGATGGGGTACCAAATCGGACGTCTCCGCCAATGTAAATTTTCACTTGAACAGGGGGTGAAGTAGAATATTTGGATCCCAAACATTTTGGGCTTCAGACATTTGATTTTTGTCTGCTATCTATCCATGTACTGATGGGGCCCAAAAAGGGAAACCGGTATTGCATTGGTTGGAATATATCTACTTACAACACATTTCCATCTCTCTCAAAAAGGGGGGGCTTTGCACATTATTCATTTAGATGTCATCAAACTTCCCCTCGAGGCTTTGCCAGGGAAGTAGTTCTTTTTTATGGATTTTCCCATTACTAACTTATAAAAATTTTGGGGGGTTGGGTTCCCCAGTGGGAAATTTCCCCATTTTATCAGGGACTCTCTGGAAACAGAAACTCCCTGGACTATATATATATATATATATATATATATATATATATATAAATAAAATATATATATATATATATATATATATATATATATATATAAAATATATATATATATATTTTATGTTAGGAAATGTTCTTAAATAATTAAACTTATAATTATCATTGTGTATTAGTTGATTTTTATGTATTAATGCTTATGTTGTTTACAATTTTCTTTTACCTTTTTCTACTATAGAACCTATACGATACTTCAGTCGATACATATGTATAAAGGGGCATTCCTGAAGTAGTTCTGGTATAAAATATATATCTAATGATATATCTAGCTAAAAATTCTCGATTAAAACATATCAAAATTGAAATTATGCAAACATTGAATTAAAGTAAGATCAACGTATAGATAAGTTTTGAACATCCTGTATGACAATTCACATCAACAGAAAATCCACCAATGGGATTCGAAAAGAGTTTGTGTGGGAAAAGTGATATAACAATAAAATGTAATGGCGAGATTGAACAATTATAATTTTATATGAATTTGTAAATAGTAGTAAGGTTAGAATTAGATATAATTCTATAAAATCATTAATATTGATTAGAACATAGCAAATAATTCTACTAGGAGTTACGAATTAAACGTGAAAAATGAAAATTTGTGAGTGTCTATGGATCAGGATAACAAGTTCTGGAAGGATTGGAAAAAATCAAAAGGGAAGCCACGGAAATTTCAAGGAACATTACAGATAATGCAAGAAACCCGTTATAAAAAATTCTGAACGGAGTAAAATTCTTGAAAAGCAGAACTAAAAAGTTAATAGACAATAAAAATTCCACCTACACTGGTCTAAGGATAAATCTTGGAAGAGTGCAGTGAGCGTCATTGAGATCCCAGAAATACGTCCAGGACTGGAAACTTCATGTGAAAGGCAGCAAAGGTATACTAATATCCGAACTCATCAAAGTTACTTACTTTCACATTAAACCAATAACTTTACGTGTCTAAACCACTGGTTATATTGTTTTGGGTTGAACTTTCAAAATTCCATGCAAAAAGACTGATAATAAGTTCGAACTTTCTTCCTCAAGTTTTCATTGTCACAATCATCCAAACTGCACTATTTTATGTCATTGTTTTGCTAGGTATAAGGTAGCTATCGCAGATTAGGTATTTATAAGCTTTGATTTGAATAAAAACCAAACAATTAGATTATTTTCTGTAAACCTGTGTTTATTTTTTCAATTTCCAACCTCACTTTTCTCCACTTGAACAGCTTTTCTTATCGAATCGTCAGTTACATGAAGACACCGATTACAGGAACCATACTGAGAAGGAGTGATTCATGTTCATAGGCATACCTGACTGAGCTGGGATAAGGTAAAGAGGTTGAAAAAGAAAATTAACATAACTTTAAAGCGGAGTTTTTGTTATTTGTTTACTAGAGACTCAAAATATAATCTATGAAATAAATTCTAAAAAATATATACAAATTTAAAATCAAATAGTCATTCCATCATAACAATGGACCTTTCTATGCTCATGAGAAACACTGTAATGAAGTATATGTGCTAATATCCTTGGGTTTTTTTCTGATGGGTAGTTTTCTATAATCCGGAAAAAGTGGTTCGTGACGTCACATTCACACTAAAAGTTGATTTGCATCGTTGTATGAGTTACGAATCATAGAAATTGTGACGTAATGACATTTGTTATTTGGAATTTTTGATACGTTCGTTCGTTTGCTCCACGGAATAGAATATTATCAATCGTTTGTCTCTCTTCAGCTCTCTTTCTTGCATATATCTGATACGAGACACAGATATGCAGAGAACTGCTGCAAATGAACAAGCTCTCGATGAATGTTTTTGGTATTGAAAAATTTCGGAAATTATTTTCTAATTTTAATAACTATGAAAAATGTCTAAAAGTTAAATGTGCCCGGTTGTCTGAACTATAGTGAAATTGAATCAAACTTTTGTAAAACGAAATATATGCTTTTGTTGCAGAATATTTCCAATTGAGTACATCAAGGAACGATCTCACAGTTTGCAAAATCATCGATCAGTACTGTATTTTATATCAGTCCTATAAACATATTGTTCTTTGGTTCCAGCTGAAGAAGATGCTATGAATTGGGAATATCTAGAACAACGGGATCCAAATTTATGTTCAAGAAAGATTTCTGTCCACATATCAACCTGAACGACATTGGTCTGACAATGTTTCATCATAAGTACATGACCTACAACGATGAAGAAACCCAAACCAAATGAAAACATTACTCCCTTCAGCTAGTAAAACTGTGTGAGTGACATTACATCCATGGGAAATATTTACTCAAGAGTTTCGAATAGTTCTTCTCCCTAGCATAGCCAAGCTAGTACATTATCCGATTCACCAAAATAACACCACCAAAAAATTCTGAGTATATTCCTAGTCGTCTTCATCCGATCCTGATTGTGAAAATATCGAAGGACAGCCAAGCCAAAAGCTTATTATTGCACTTATAGAAAAGAAGAGTAATTTTATTTTGGGCTCCCCTGAAAATGTTTACACATTGTGAAACACATTGACCAAAATGAAGAAATTAAATATATGGATGTTCTGATAGAGTTTAAAAAAGATATGGGTTGGGGATGTCATACTCTCGATTTGATGACTTTGATTAGGGTTAATCAAGTGTTCACAAGATTTTCTAAAAAGCTGTGTCTATATGCAAAATTGTTTACAAGAGCTTATAGGTATATTGGCCTGACATATCTGAAATTGAAGAATTTGCTGATCCCTTTCAGAGCTCCTATAAGAAAGTTAATTCAATTATTAATTGTCTGGAAATTGAAAACCCTCTGATCCTGTTTGTCTGTCCATGACTTGGTCAGAATAGAAAAAATGCAATACTGTAAAATTTTTAATATCTGCTACTCCAAATGGCACAATACAATTAAATTTTATTTCAGGAGCATACGGTGGACGAATTCTTTAACAACTTTGTTGATAAGATTCATTTCTTCTATTTTGATTGATTGAAATTTTTTTCTATAGCTTTGTAACCATAGGGAAAATTTTTACCATAGAAAATGTAAGCCTGTATTTGTAAAAAATAGATGAGTTAACGTCTTTACCTTTGAATTAGTATCCCTCAACAAAGAATTGTGTGAAATAAGTAAATAATTTTTGAAAAAATTTACGAAATTTGTATGAACATATTTCTAGTCTATTCATTCTAAATTATTAATTATATTTTCAGTAGTTCAAACTTAATAAATATTTGACTCATCACATGAAGGAAACACTAACAGGTACCGAATATGAATTTATTTATATTATAATACAAACAGACAAAGCCTACATATATATTCACGTTATAATGCATTTATGATTGATTATATCAAACAATCACAGAAAAAATAATTCGGCGAATACCCCAATGGATGAAGGTAAGTTCAACAGAGCTTAAATCCCCTTCATTTTTTTGAAGAATTCATCCATTGTTGATCCATTCTTGTAAACTGTACAGATGCTAGATGAACATGAAACAAAAAAGATTATGAAAGTGGTCCATGTCAGGTGGAGTTCTATAATTAGTAGAAAATAATTTCTGTCATAAAACATTTATTTCTAGGAAGAAAATTATTACATTTCGTAAAGATTTTTGCCATTTTAGTTTCTAAAATATAATAGAAAATAGATATGAACATCAAATTGGTAGAGTTTGCTTCAAAATAAACATCACCTGACTTACACAAACATTGAATTTGAAATGTCAACTTAATTCAGTCGATAAGCTATGTTATATTAATCAGTTGACATTTTACTTAATGTTTGTGTAAATCAGTGATGTTATGTTTATTTTGTGGTAATTTTCTATCAACTTTACAATGTCACTTTGTATCTTTTATGTATATTTTAGAGAGCTGAAGATGGCAAACTACTTTGCCGAAATGAATTGCTAATTTCTCCCTAGAAATAAATGCTTTTACTGTGAAGCGACTCATTTTTCTACTAATGAAAAAAAAAAGCTTGATATTTTTTTCAAAGGATAAACAATAACTTCTTTAATGAAAAATCAAAGTGGTTTCAAATACAAATTAGAACAAAAAAGCATTTTCACTTTATATTTATTATGAAATAACCAGAGGTTGTGAAGTATCCCATGTTCAATTTATTAGGAGTAATTTTGTCAAACTTGAAATAACTAAATAAAATAATCCTCACCTTCATTGGCAAATGCTCCACTGGGCCAATCAAAGGAGCTTGCGATCTCAGGGATTACACAGTTCTTTGATATATTATGTGCATGTGCTGAAACATGAAAACAAAATCAAATATTAATATATATATTTATATATAATGCCTGTGGCTTCCCGTTTCCCATTATCTCGTTTGGGTGCCATAATTGATTTTACACCAAAAGTAATTTTCAAGTTAGGTTACCACGAATTCTTCATTTGTAATAGAGAGCCAAAACACCAATGTTCATGACCGTAACTCAAAAACAACCGAAACCCTCATAAAAATGTACCCTCATTTAACCCCTTTAGGGGGTGAATTTCAAAAAGAAAAGCTCAAATACCAGTTTTCAATATACACATACCTTCAGAGGCCGAACAGTCTAAACACGGACATTCTAGGACATTGCTCCTTCGTTTACCTGCACCAAACAATTATTAAAAAAATTGTGGATTTTATGTTCCGGTGTGAGCTTTGCTTTCACATTGCAGACGTTTTCTTGGCGTTTCAACTGTATGTAGTCAACAGCATTATCACCACTGGAGTCACTGGTAGATCTGTAAAAAGATAACATGTGTGATTTACTTTTTTGATGCGAATAAGTCAGTTGAAAATGATCTCGATATTTATTTTTGCTATATACCTAACACAAATTGCTTACCGTTTTCACATTTTTCATTTCAGCACTCAAAAAAGTCATGTTTGTTAAATAAAAAGAGTAAATCATCTTATAATCCACCCTTGGCAGATTTTCCGAACCTGCTTTTACGAAGCCTTGTTTCATTATAAACACACCAAATTGTTTATGATATTAATTGATAAAAATAAGCATTGATGGTTAACCTCAAATCTCAATATTATTTTCATGGGAACTGGGAACTGTCTGTAACATTTGCGGTGTTGCCAATGATCGGTCTTCATCAAAAGGAAGGCCCGTTCAGAAACTTTGAATGTTTTAAATAAAGAAACCCGTTGTTGAAATGAGATTTTTTTTTATGAGTCTATCAATAAACAGAGTTTAATTATATATTAATGGTGTATAACAAGCAGTGAGCTATATTTTTGACAAGAACAGTAATGCGTGTTTCTGAACGTGGATTATGGAGTGGGTAGTTTTCGATGAACGTGACGTCACGGGTACTCTTTCAACCGCAATATCTTTTCGAAATAAAAAATATATGATGGCATTCTAAGTCAATTGGACGTTTCAAATGAAATACAATCGACCTATATAAGTTTTGGAATTTTTTTTTTCCTAAATGGAAAGGTCCATTGTCACCCAACGCGGTGCGAAAATATTTGTAAGCATAATTATAATAAATTAAATAATTAACAAAATCAACCTAACATTACAATATATATATATATATATATATATATATATATATATATATATATATATATATATATATATATATATATATATATAGTATGTCTCACTTCTCATGGAAACACCCGCGTTTCTTCCGTAATTATTGGAGTAGAATTTCGAAATTTTCACGATAGTTAGATATACCGAAAATAAGTCTAAATCTCTTCTAGGGTTAACCTGACTGACATACACTGCGCGCCAGGGGCGGTGAGTATACCGATTTTTGCGAAAAATAATAGGGGGCAAGATAGGCTCAACATTCTTACGGATTCGTGATCGGGATATCAAATTCAGTACCAATCCATATTTTTGCAGAAACATTTTCAGTTCTGAACAATCCGAATTTGTCTCATTTCTCATAGAAGGATCTTTCGAATTATTGGAGTATAATTCTGAAATTCTCACGATCGTTAGATATATCGACGATGAGCCTAAATCTTCTGGGGTTAACCTGAGTGACATACACTGCGCACGAAAAATAATATTGGGGGACAAGATAGGCTCAACATTCTAACGAATTCGTGAACAGGAAATCAACTTCAGGGGCAATCGTTATTTCCGCTGAAAAATTTGAATCCTTGAGAATTTTGAGCCTATCTTGCCCACTAATATCATTTTTCGCAAAAATCGTTTTACCCATCGCCCCTAGCGCGCAGTGTATGTCACTCAGGTTAACCCCAGAAAAGATTTAGACTCATCCTTGGTATATCTAACGATCGTGAAAATTTCAGTATTCTACTCCAATAATTAGGGAAGATACGGTTTCCATGAGAAGTGAGACAAATTTGGATTTTTCAGCGAAAATTTGGATTATTACGGAAGTTGATGATTTGATCACGAATCCGTAAGAATTTCGAGCCTTATATTATTTTGCGGCAAAATCGGTATATCCATCGCCCCTGGCGCGCAGTGAATGATACTCCAATAATTAGGGAAGATACGGGGTGTTCCCATGAGAAGTGAGATAAATTCGGATTTTTCAGAACTGAAATTTTTTTAGCGAAAATATGGATTGTTACTGAAGATCACGAATCCGTGAGAATTTCGAGCCTATAATTTTATAAACGACCAACAATTTGGATTCAGGAAAAACCGCTCCACAATACAAGCATTTTGTAAACTGGTGACGGACATAGTCGAGGGCTATGAAAATGGACACTGCACTCTATGTGACCTCAGCAAGGCCTTCGACTGCGTCCCACATCAAGGCTTACTTGACAAGCTTGAACTATATATGGCATAAGAGGGAAAAGCTTACTCTTTTTTCGAGTCATATATATGTGGGAGAACTCAATACGTAACATACAACAACAAGACGTCAGAGTGTAAACCGATATCATCACCCAGATAACACAGGATATCCTATGGATATCCATTTCATGTCCAATTCTGGTCGGGATATCCCTGGATTTGAAATGGACATCCATAAGATATCCGTCGACGGATTTGAAATGGATATCCTTCAGAAGATATCATATGGATGGCCATAAGATATCCGGAGCAAATATGGATAAGTTTAAATTGCAAGATTGATTTTTATTGTGTCAATTTCTGAGTTTCTTCGTTTTTCTACTTGATTTGAAATGGATATCCATCGACGGATTTGAAATAGATATCCTTCAGAAGATATCCTAGGGATGGCCATGAGATATCCAAAGCAACCATAAATGAATATAAACATTCTCGTAGATACACAAATTGTACCTTTGTCGCGGGCACCCTCTGCGACCACAGAACAGATATACATGTGTCTGCGACAGGCCATACTATACGCATAATTACTGACGACGTCTGTCATTTTATTTTGTTGAGGAACGTCCTAGTCATAGCACTGAATCCAAAGAAAAGTCGTGTTTTTTTCTATTTTCCTTCGTTTTGATACCCCGTTGGTCTGGACATAATGGTTTTCATCTGTAGCAATTGATTGTTTCGAAAAAAGGGAATTATATATTGCCGAATACAGGTAAATATGAATTGAAAAGGACATAACCTATAAACATCTATTATTTCCAATTTTATGTGTTTGTGTTTGAGTTTCGATATTTTCAGAAAAGCTAAAGCACGTCGTTACATTTGCCACAATACACGAGTTTTACAAATGTCACAGTGCCCAGATTAAAATGGTGTGTATGCCTACAAACAGTGGACATGTGATGAAGATGATTCATCAGTAGATTCGAACATTTTCATATTGATTGCACTGAAAAATGAATCTTTCGGAAGAATATTTGGGAACTGGATCGAAATTCAAAGCTGCTGTAGGTAAGTTGTATGTTTTTCTATTCCTTTTTCTAGAACTCTTTTTTTAGGTACCTATAAATGAAATCTCAAAAATATGACTTTGTGGAACGATGCCTTTCTTCCATGCTCACTAATATGTTTGCCTCCAAATATTGCTGGTATGGAGTAGTATACCAATAAAGAGAGAGAAACACTCTGGCAGTGGTATATATTATCAACATCAGTATTCGAAATCAAAAGAAAGCATAATAATTCTCAGTATTTTTTTGTAGATTTCAACATCAATTATACCCGTGAATATATACATATCATTTCAGAAGCGGCTGACCTCAGTGATTCGACGGAAAATAAAAAAAGCTACTGAAGAAGCCATCTGCTTGGTTGAGCCAAAAGAAAGGCATCTGTCATCGTCTAGAATAAAGGAAACACCTGATGGACGAAGAAAATAGCATTCTATTTTTTCTGGAACTTTATTTTTATGATTATTCTGCATTTAATATTATGTTTTTTATTTTCGAGGTTACATATACATTTATTTGTTGATTACTCCGAAGTTTATGAGAATTTTTTTTTGATACCAGAGTTTATTAAAACATTTTTTTTTGTTCAATACCATCATTTCATTTCCCTCCAGATCGCTATTACTATACTTTATCTTCGTTGGATATCCCCGAAGGATATCTTTAGAATATCTCTCAAGGAATCTTTCAGATAGCTTTTGAATATTCCTGAAGGATGAAGTATATCATTATGGATATCGTTGAAAGATATCTTATGGACATCTCTGGAGGATATCTTATGGATATCCTTGAAGGTTATTCTATAAGATGTCTTTTGGATATAATTGGATGTCCATAGTATATCCATAAAATTCATGAAGGATGTCCAATGGATATCCATTGGATGTCCATGTGTTATCTGGGCAAGAGTGCCCCAAGGATCAGTCCTTGGGCCACTCCTGTTCATAATATTTTTTGAATGACATATTCTACCACATCAAACCAGCAGAGGTATCTTGTTCGCCGATGACATTACTTTCAATCCCGCCTTGAACCCGACAGAACTTCACCAGAAGGACGTCGAAGCATCTAACAAAATCAGTGGAGTGGCTCACCCCTAACAACCTGATTCAAAACGACACAAAACTCAATCAATCACATTTTCTTCCAATACCCACTTTGCCTCAGACGAACAGTTAAGCTGTTGGGCATCACCCTAGACAGCAAACTAAAATGGATGAACACATTGGTTTACTATGCAAAAAGTGGCGTTAAACCTTCGTCCTTAGACGGCTGAGAAACACGTGGACAAGAAAGTCCTGAGAATGTCATACTTTTCGCTATTTCCACTCTCACTTGTTATGGCGTAATTTTATGGAGTAACTCTATCCATGCAAATCGTGCCTTCATTCAGCAGAAGAAAGATCCGGGTATTGGAAAGCAGATTATAGAGAGTCTTGCAAATCCTTATTCAGGATATTAGAAATTCTAACACTTCCTGCACTTTATGTATATTTCTGTTTGATTGAAATACATACGATAGTGGCCCCAGGTTTGAGCCCCGCGGCACCCCAGAACAGGCGATAAACTCAAAGCTTTTTTTTCCCTTCATATTCAACAAACACATGTTCGAGAGGTAACATTTCAGAAGGTTTTGGAGTTTCGCAGAAATTCCGAATCGACTTGGTTTTCTCAGAAGTAATTCATGGAAAACTTTCGAAAGCCTCACTGAAATCAGTATAAATGACGTCCACCTGATTTTTATCATCTAAGGATTTCGAAACATATTGAGTAAGTGTACATAGATTCGAAACAGTGCTTCGTGCTCTCATGAATACATGTTGGAATTCCGAGAGAGATCTGGAAATCTTATTATAAATTAGATCCAACAGGATGATTTCCAACAAGACTGATATCAGAACAATTGGTCTGTAGTTGGTAATATCATTTGCCTTTCCTTACTTATGAACAGGGCAAATGCGTGAGGTTTTCCATAGTTTAGGAAATCGGTCAGTATGTAACATTTTATTGTAAATTATTTGTAGGGATCGACATAGGTAGGTTATATGCTTTTTGACAACTTTGGCAGGAATACCGTCAGGTCCGCTCGACATTTTGCTTTTTAATTTTTTTGATGCTTTTAAGATTTCTTCAGTACTAATGTTGTTCAAAATTAGCGGTAAACTGAAATTGTTTGGGGTATCTGGTAGTTCATGTTGACTATTATTATCATTGGCGGTATAGTTACTACTAAAATATGTAGCAAATGCGTCAACAATTTCCTTTGGTGTAGAAAGAGTGATATCGTTGAAAATCATTTGCCCCGGAATTCGAGTTTTATTTTTCTTTGAATTTATAAACGCCCGGAAATTATTAGGGTTGGATTTCAAATTGTTTTCGAACCTCTCGATGAAGGTTTTATATGCCGCGGCTATTTCCTTTTTTATAGTCCTACGTGGGTTCTTTAATTTCTCGAGATGGAACAAGTACTTTTTTTTTATACATATGAGAGTGATGATATTTCATTTGAATGTTATTAATTATGTTCGTGGTATACCAACCCATAGAACACACGACATCCATTGGACGTCCATTTTAGGTCCATCTCAAGTCCAAACGTCCATGGACATTGAATGGATGTTCATTGTACGTGTGAACATGGACGTCCATTGGATGTTAAAAATGTTCGTCCATTGTACATCCATTCAATGTCCAAAAATATTTATATGAATTTCAGTTTGATCCCTATAAGAATCTTATTTTTATTTCAAAATGAAATTCAAAGTATCTTCAATCACTGTATTCTTTTCGGGATCAAAAAACGTTATTTTTCGGTTGCTATTTTTCCTGCCGCCTATGAAATATTTTTGAAATTGCGGTACTTTGGGTCGTTGGAGCGCCGAACGTTTAGTGGAACGTGCCTGTGTTGAGAAATTGAGGTTAATGCTTCGCCTCTTTGTTCCCATTTATGACCTGTCGTTCTGTTCATCGATGGTAATAAACAAGTATACTTTTCATTGATGATTAATATGGGTTCCAAAACCTTTGAATAAAATATTATAAGATAGTGGACTGATGCATGGTGGTGAATTTCAGATGAAAATGAGTGTGCTGCAGGTTTCAACAGAAATGCAACCTATTTACAGATATCTTGGAAGAGAAATAAAAACAAAAGTGGCTGAATACAGCAGTGATCTGAAGTGATGATGATCAAAAGTCTAAGAAAATATCAGAAAGAAGAAAGTAAGGCCGATGAAACAAATGAATTACCTCTACCTCCTCCCCCGATTAAGCCTCACAATGGAACAAAACGATTGAGTCCCTCTCAAGTGTCTCCTGTCAATAGTGAAATAAATGAAGTGTATAATTTTCCAAGTAGTCTTGGAGTAATGATCATATATAACAAACTCAAACCTTGGCAAATCTTTCCAGTGACTCTTTGAAGCAAAGTTTCATTCCTTTATGTTGATTATTCATTTTTCAGTCGAATGAGATTTCAGAAACTGAGGAGGGAACACATGTGAGTTAATGAAAAGGTGTTCATCCTGACTTATAAGCAAAGGTCTTGCATCTCAATATATTTACCACGTCAAAATGAAACAATCATTCAAGAATTTGAAATGGCCGACTCCTGATCAGTGGGTGGAACAAAAGATATATTGTTGATTATTATTGAATATATACATACATACGGGTGCTGCAGAACAGGCATATGAAAAAACGAACAAAAAATAAATAGACGAGGCAAATATGAAATGGTTAAGGAGAGCAAATGAAAGGAAATGAATCGTTCTCAGAATATTTTTATTTATTTATACTTTTGACCAGTGTTGTTATTTTTTTTGTTTTATTATACATTTTTTAGAGTATCTACTTACATTTTATATTGTTATTCAATGAATTCCTTTGGGGATGATGTGTAAAGAGTTAGTTTTGAAAGTGTCGTCAATTTTGGTGCAAAATATAAAAAGAATGAAACCAGAGAGTTCTAGTAGCTCAATTTTGTTGTATCAATTTTAGTTGAATTTCAAACCTTGAAATATGTGAGAAGACAAATTTCATTGAAATCTATTTATGGAATTGTATAGAGAAAATTGTCATAAGTTTGATAGGTTCAAGATAAACAACTTCTGTTACCATTTTTTTCTGTGAATGTGTTAGTTTTGGAATATAAATTATAATTTTGAATTGAAAAAATGTATATTTCCAAAAATTATTGATTTTACGAAAATTACTTATCAAAGAATATTTATCCTGATATGCCATGCTCTAAACATTTTAATTAAGATCCAGAACACTAAGGAATTTTGGGTTCTAACAATCAAATGTCAACTTTCTGATATGAAATGTAATTTAACAGGGTGTTAATATTAATACTTGCAACATATGGTATAGGTAAAAAAATAACATTGGTATTTTTCCCCTTTCGAATATTGTATCACCGAGATTTTTGATAACTTTATCGAGAAGTCATTGTGATTCTTCTATTCAAGTAGAAATGTCTAAAGGGGGCACACTACAAGAACAATGTATGTATGAGAACTTGTGTTAGTTTTACCTTTACAATATGTTTCCAAAGTATTGCCCATTATTTACAAGACACCTTGTATAATCTGTATCCTCTGGATTCATTTTGATATACAATGGATGTACATTGGACGACCACAGTGGTTATTATTTGATATGTTCTGGACATCCATTTTACCAAATATGGACATACAATGGATGCCCAAAATACGCACAATGTACGTCCATTGACGTTATCTGGCTTTAATTGTACGTCCAAAGTGGTGTCCTGGACGTCCATTGAATGTACATTGACTAATTGGCTTTTAATTGTACGTCCAAAGTGGTGTCCTGACGTCCATTGAACGTCCATTGAATGTACATTGACTAATTCTGGACATCCAGTGGATGTCTTGAACATCCATATTCAACGTCCATTGTTCATCCATTGTACGTACATGTACTGTGGGGAATGTGGATAAGTGCGGCTCCTGTTTCCTTCAAGGGTACACATTGGGATACCACTGACTGCAAACACATTATCAAATTCTTCACTGGCCACGTCTGATCGTCTATTGTTACCAAAAACTCCCAGTTAATTTCATTGATCAATCTTATGAATTTTCATCGTCAATTTTGGTGTAATCGTATCGTTTAGAATATGGCTGAAACCGCGTTTCTTTAGTACAATCTATGGATAATGAAACCGACAAGCAAGGGTGATGCAAATCGAGGGCACCAGAGATTCTAGTTCTTCTGCCACCTCACAATCATGTCTCATCTGAATAAAATTACAAGGTCTAAAATTTTCGGTTATGATTCAAAATACGGTTTCTTTGAGACAATGCGGGAAATTTACGAATGTGTGAAAAACTGTCCAAGAGGTTTGACAATTGGCCAGTTTCATAATAATTTTGTATTTCAGTAATGTTAAAGTCACCAATAATTAACAACGCTAATTTGCGGAGTGTTCCTAAATATTTGAAAATACTTCATATTCAATTAGGTTCAGATTGGGTATAAGTGATCAGGAAGTACGCATCATATGGGATTTTTTTTTAATATAATATTTTGACAAATGTCGATATATGCAATCGCTTCCGCATCAGAAGAATTAAAGATGTTGTAAGTGCCGTTCGTCTTTCTTTTGTTTGGGGAAATTTAAAACTATGTCTCAAAACACACTTATTTGGGAAAATATTGAAAAATGTTATTTGGAAAGGTAGAACGAATTTTATACTATGATAAAAGTTGAAAATTGAGATAAAAAAAAATCATTTGTATAAAATTTCATTGAAAATATTTCTGACAAAGAAAGTCATTAGTAAAGCCAAGAGTAATATTTTGAATAATATTTTGTAAAATTCCCAGTACTTCTATTTTATTCGAAGAAAATTTTAAATCTGTGGATTTTTATGTTAGTTTATAAGAGGTCACAGAAAATTTAGATTATAATCCCGATACGTTTATTATTGACAAAGAACCATCCTCATTAATAATGAACAGTATCGGGATTATAATGTCCTGAGATATTTCAGTGACCCTTGAAGCAGCTGAATACATCCATAGATTTCAATTTTTTTCCGAATAAAATAGAAGTAGCTTGCGAATATTTACAAAAATATCATTTAAAATATTACTGTTGGCCTCACAATGAGTTTCTTTGTCTAAATGTATTTTCCAAATTGAAATTTCAATGCAAAAATTGATTTTATTTTTTATCTCAGATTTTTTCAAAACTTGTACATATATAAAAAAACGTTCTGAACAACTTTTTTTGAATAACATTTTTTATATTTTTTCCCAAAAATGTGTTTTAAACATAATTTTTTAATTTTTTTTAAATTTCCCCCAAACACGAAAAGAGAACAGCACTGTACAACGTCTTTTGGGTTGCTTTCGATGAAGCGAGCACATATCAATATTCGTCAAAATTTATTTAAAAGATTTCCCATATGATGCGTACTTTCTGCCGGGTCACTGTAAAAAACAACTATATATTAATGGTTTTATACTGACTATAACGAAATGTTTACCTAATAAGTCAATTTTCTGGATTGGAGACACTATGTTGATACTGTCAGATTCGTAATGGTCACTATCCACGGCTAGGATAACCGCCTCCACGTTCCCCATGGTACGATCACCCGATAAACTGTAAGTTGTTTGGAAATAGTTCATTTTTTGAACTCCATCTTGATCCAGCCTCAGTAATGACAAAATTTTGTACTCACTAGCTAACAAGTTATTTAAAAGGAATGGGTTTTGAATAGCCCGCGGCAGTTTTGGTAGGGAATTGATAAGGTATAACTTTGATTGATGGATGTATTAGCTAGTTTTTTGTAGATTTTCGGGATGCCATTTTTGTAGCCTATAAACAGGTCCTGTTTCCCATTGGTTCTTGTTCTCAAGTTCGCGTCTCAGTTTTTGATAATGTTCCGTTGCTTTACGGTGAGATCACCCTGTATTTGTTGAATGCTGCAGAGTTATAAAGCATCCTGTTGGATTTTAGTAGAGTCTTAGGTCATCGGGATTTAGACAAGAACTTTGACGGGCCGTATCTTGTTCTGGAGAATACCCAGACGTCTGGGTGAAAGGATGTAGTATCGCAAGAGGGTAAGAGTTATTTAATTAGGTTTTCAACTACCGATTTCGAGTCAGGACATCTTCTGGGATTCCAAATACTATATTACTTTCACGTTGCTTGATTTCATTCATATCCGATACTTACCATCTCTGTCATATCGAGGAATTCCCTTTGAATCGCTCGACTTTTTTTCCAGTTCACTAACCTTTTCCGTGGAGTGTTTACTTTTTTTGTAGTTGTTTTCGAGTGCCGCTATGCTGTCTTTTACCTCGTCCAGTTTTTGTTCGAATTTGCCCAGTTTGTCATCCAGTATTTTGAGGATCCCAGCTGAAACACTCTCTGCTAGTGTTTTTATGAAAGATTTATCTTGGCACAATTGTTTTAACATCACGTCAGCCACAGTTTTAATCTTTTTAATCACCTGTTAAAGAGATATTGATGAACCACATTATCCACCATCACCATGTGTTATGTTCTGGTGTGAGGTTGCGGATAACAGTAAGTCATTCAGTTGTTTTTTTTTTCAGCTGCTTAAGTTCTGAGATAAGACCGAGTGATAGCAATTGTCTCGATGGATAATATAATTTAACATTTTTCCTCAAAACAGTTGCAGAGAAAGTTTTCATTCAAAGGCATCACAGTCTTTTCCCGTTCATCAAGGTGGTTTTGTAAAATAATTAATTATCTAAATTAAAACAATTTTTTTTTTATAAGTAATGAACGTTCATGTTCTTACGCCAAATCCTAGGCATTTATTCAAAACTTGAAGTTGTGCTTAGCTAGGGTGAAACGGGAGTTTGGACATACTACAGTTTTGGCCAGACGAAGGGTTTGCTAGATATCAAAGATGGTATAGTTTATCCCCGTGGAGCTCTGAGTGAGCTTTCCGGCAGAACGGGGACATTTGAAAGTTAAGTGCCTCTCTCCCGAGAGCTAAATCATTTTGAACTCCCCTCGTACAATAAAAGATTCTCCTTCGAAATAACTCAAAAATACCGGCACCCCAAAACTGTGTTAATATATTTTCCCCCCGTAAAGGATTCATTTTGATTTCGCAGTTTGCTCATAATTGAATTTTCATATAACTTTTGTTTTGTTGAATTGTTACCATAGTAATTCAGACCTACCCGTCGTATAAATATTGCATTTGAACAGGGTTTACTAAGGTTCCAAAACCGCTTATTACTTATTGTAAAAAAATTCTATATCATTTTTGTAAGACTTGGCATAATACGTATTTTGAATAAATCCTGAATTGTTTTTGCACTCAAATTTTCTGTGAAAAGTACCTTTTCCGTTTCAGGCATACAAAATGTAGAATCAGACGAGTCACTATACAATATTTTTTAAGGGAGTCAAAGACTGCAACGAATAATAGCAACCGATGTCCCGTACCAAGTGCTGTAATAAAATACAGTCATTTGACAATTTCAACAAGTGTCGAAATACCAGACCCTGGACAACCATATCTCCATCTGTTGGTACTCTGGTACGTGGAGTAAACCACTACAAATCCGGCGTCCGTGATTTAAAGTTGAGTTAGGAAAATATTTCCTGTATCGTACTTTGGCGTCATAAGCAACGTACACTTCTAGGGGTAATAGTTCGAGCGTGATAACTTCCGACCATAGAAGAACACGTTACAAAATTATCCAATTAGATTTAATTGAGAAACAAAACGAAGTTTCAGTGTCAATATGCATCTCTCAAAGAACTATTATGTTCTCCAAAACTAAGATTCAATTTTTTTATCCTATTACTGAAATTACAAATGGAAATAACTTCTACCGTTTACTTGGGGCAATCATAAAAAAATATTTTTTTCGAATACTAGAAAAATATAGTGATACCATTTTTGAGGTGGACTGTTAATGCTAGATAGAAGGAATATATATAAAGTAATGACCAAAGATGTTTTGATGCTAGATATCTTATTCGAAAAATATTAAATACAACAGGTGACATTTTAAATCTACTGTCTCATGAACGTCCCATATAAAGAATTCACCTCATCAACGTTTTTTATTAAAAATTCTGAACATATCAATCCATAATAAGTGAACAAAGTATCACCTATAACTTTTTTACCGTTACATAATACGTTCATTGCGTTTTTTATGGAGTTTGCATTTGTGAAAACATTGTGTATTGTAAAGGTACGTCGGCAGCAAAGAAGTTTGATTTCATTTTTGCTATTAAGTGAAACTGTTTGGAAATTTTTTTAATTTTCAACCAAAAACAATTTTTTTACACACACCACTATCCAGCACGCATGCGCAGTTTTAAGTTGAACTTAAAATTATTTTAACTTGGTTATTATTTGCTTCTAATATTTTTTTTTTGAAATGTCTTACTCAGATGTACATATTAACGGCACTGAGAAATAAACTCACTCATTGCGAATTGTATAACTGAAATATTTGGGATATATCAATTTTCTACTCACCCTATAACTTCTCAAAAAGTATATTGGAACAGATAACGATATTCCAACTATCCATGTCATCATCATCACGATTTTGGCACCTTTCTTGTTGAATCGCGATCCTTTTGGTAAAACTATGGCAGTGAGTCTATCGTAGGTAATCGCTGACATACTGATTACACTTGCTATCAGAATGGAACCTGAAAAAGTATAAGTATTAACATTTTACTTTTGAAAAGAAATTGTTAGATATTAGTGTAGATAAGCACTGGTATACTTTTGATCCAATTGCGCTGGACCAAGCCACCGCCGCCACGCTCTCCTCTTCAGGAAAAAACCTGCAAAAACAAAACGTGCGTTTTCTAAAAAGTAGGTATTTTTTTATGTTTAATTTTTTTTAGTTTGTTATTATGTTTATGGTTTTTTAGTTATGAGTTATACATATGTTCTGAATAAAATTAACTTACTATTATTACTGTCTCCTAATTGTAAGCAGTTGCTAACGAATAAAAGCTGATCAGCCCTTCGCATGGTACAATACTATTTTGGTACCAAATTTTATTAAAAATGACTTAATCGTTCGTAAAAAATCGTGTTCACAAAAAAGATAATCGAGATATTTTGGACTTTTAGGACCCAAATGACACATTTTTTTGTGAAAAAAAAAAGTGAAATCATAGACTTCATAGGGCGCCATTTCTAGCTCTTGCACCAGGGCTCCCTTGATCCTTGCGCCAGCCCTGCAAATTTATTCAAACATTTAAAAATAGCATTAATTTTCATTGTATAGTTCTGATAATTATTATAATTCATCTTGTACCACTGACAGTCTTTGAATCTGTGGTTTCTTGTTACATTCCAAAATAATTAGATGATACTTATCACTGTATTATTATCATTATGTTTTTCTTTCTCTAGGGGGACATTGATCCTCCTTCTGTATACATCTTATTGATGATTATGATGTTCTCCTTTGTCTAAATATCTTTCATATGTCTTCTAATCTTATCCAAAGCCTTTCCCAGATTGATAAAACACAAATGTATATTTTTCTTTTGTTATCTTTTTTTCTATTTACCGCATGAAAGTTACATCTGTTTTGTCGGAAACCTAACTGTCCATCGTCTTAACGGACTCGAGGGTTTTCACGACGTTTCTATTGTTTGTCTTCAGGTGAATACTGACAAGCTTAGGTGCCCGCGCCTTTGCAGTCTGCCAGAAAGAATAATGAGCGGTTTCCATACGTTCCTGATCTCAACGCTTGACTTACTAAAGGCTTCATTGGATTCGATATAGGTGGCCTCCCTGAACTTCCGTTTGAACCAATTCTCCTCTCCATGTAAAACATGTGCATTGTCCCATAGAATTCGATGGTGCTTAGTCCAGGTGTGGTTAGCAATTCCCTATTCTGGATCTCTTCGCGTTGAGTCCATTCTTTGAGTGCAGCCAATCTCACGGATAACAGCCTCTCTGTCTCTCCGAAACCGCATTCACATGGGACTTCATAAATACAGTTCTTGCTGATTCCGGTTCTCTTCTCAGGTTTGGTCTTGGTGAGGAAATTTCATACTGCCGGATTGAAAACAGCTCTTGATGTTGTACTTGTTTCCGATCCTTCTGATCTTGGAGATACTTCTGATATTTGGAGATACTGTGCATTGTTGTTGCTCTTTGGGTTTCTTCGTTCTCTCGATTTGTTCCAATACTTCTCCCATTAGTTTCTCGGGGTATCCATTTCGGTGTAGTTCCTCTCTGATGTTGTTCATTTCGACATCTAGTGACTCCTTGTTGTTGCATATGCGGATGTCATTGTCTGATGATGTCATTCCCATCGAGGAAAGGCATAGTACTGTTGGTTTTCATTTCCATCGAGAAGGTGTTTATCTCCGGGATTCCATATAATACAAGTGTCATCCACGTGTCTCAACCACAGTTTAGGTTTGTATTCATTTCAATGAAGCATTGGCGATTATTGGAGAAAGGGAAGATTCTATCGGGAGTCCGTCATCTTGAGACTAGAACCGATCCTTTTCTTCCAAATATGACTTGTATAGGCAGCACTACATTAATTACAATATCGCTTGGATGAGAAGAACAGTCTTTTTGTAAAAATGTTTATCCTCTTCGAGTTTTCTTTTGATGATGCTAATAAGGGATTTCTCTAGGGGGACATTGATGTAAAGGCTCTCCACGTCGAAGCTGATGGAACCATATTCTGGTCTAGAATTCTTTACGTATGGGCTGCTATTTTCTATTGGTATTGGTAGGAAGAATTTTTATAATTTGAAGGTTGGCGAGTTCCGAAAGCTGGTGATTGGTTTCAGTGGCAAGCCTAGTTTGTGGATTTTTGGAAGCCCGTAGAGATGAGGTGGTTTACTAGAGTGTAGCGTTAGATGTGACCGTTCATTGTCTGGGATGAAAGTTTTATATTTTCTGTATGTACGTAGATCTTCCTTTCTATAGTGAGCGTTGGATCCTTCTGTTAGAGTTTATAGTTCTCTGTGTGGAGTACCGACCTATCTTTTCACCATATGTTTGGGAGTCCATGATGGCCATGGTATTTCTTTCTGAGAGGAGGACAATAAACCCGTATTTGCCAAGATTGATAACACATGCACGATAATTTACCAAAAACAAGAGAGAAGGCATCAGAAGAAATGGAACTGGGTAGCAGAAAGAATATGGTCCACACAAATCAACAGCAAAGGAAGAATACCATAATTGATATTTCAACTAAACCCCTAACAGAAATAGATAAGACCCTGCTCAAAAAAGGATTGAACTCCGCAGTTGCCCCCAAAACAATACCCATCCTGGACATCGTGAGCTCTGTGAACTGAACAGTAGCATAATGAACACTATCCGAAAGAATTCAGATGGAAGTGGAAGAGATACTTGAGTAGAAACGAAATCCCCGAAAAAATATGAGTGCTGGAGAACAGAAGGCCCTAAAAATCCTAGAAAAAGATGCATTAATCTTTCTAGTCAACAAAGGAAATTCCACAGTCATCATGAACACCCAAACATATGATGAGAATATACAGCATAAATTCTCATAAAAGGATCCAACACCCACTATAGAATGGAAGATCTACAGCAAACTTTAATTACAAACAACGACTGGTCACACCTGACGCCCTACTACAGCAATTCACCCCATTTTTACGGGCTCCCAAAAATCCACAGAGCAGGCATGCCATGTAGACTGATCACCAGCTTTGGGAACTCTCCAACCTACAAATTATCGAAATACCTCCCACCGATATCACAACCCTTACAAAGAAATAGCAGCTTATACGTCAAGGATTCTAAGCACTTTGTGGATACCACAAAGATGTCGAATTATATCAAAAAATCCTTCTATTTCTTAGCATAATCACGAGGAAACTCAGATTTACGAAAGGACGATAATGGAATTACTACAACTAATATTTTCACGAAAAGGACCGGCCCTTCTCCCAAAATGTCGGACTTCCGAGGGGATCTTTCCCAATAATCGCCAACATATACATGGAGAGGTTCGAGGAATTGGCTATATGGGAGGCAGAATACAAACCAAACCTGTAGTTGAAGTACGTGGATGACATTTTCATTATATAGAATCACGGAGATAAATACCTTTAGGATTTCTTCTCAAGAATAAACAACAATAGTGATTCGATCAACAGTACCTTAACTTTCCTCGATGTGAATGTTCAGAAAACAGGCAAAGATACCCGCACCTCTGTCTACAGAAAGGAGAGACCCACACGGGACAGTATCTCAACTACAGCTTTCATCAACCGATTCCGACAAAGAAAGGGATCGTGAGAACTTTGGTGGAAAGAGCGATGTACATACGCAACAAGAAAAAGTCTCTAGATGCCAGAATAAACCATATCAGAAAGGACCCACACCAAATGGATACCCTGAGAAACTCATGGGAGAAATATTGGAACAACTCGAGAGAACGAAGGCATCCGAAGAGCAACAACGATTTACACTGATCTGCCTTTCATGCAACAGAGGTTTCTTCAAGAAGATCAGAAGAATCGGAAACAAGTACAACATCAAGAGCTACTTCCAATACGGCCGTACTTCATAAAGTTTCTTCACCAAGAGCGAACCTGATAACAGAACCGAAATCAGCAAAAACTGTACTCATGAAGTCTCACGTGAATGCGTAGATTCCTAGATCGCAGAGACAAAGAGGCTGTTTTCCCTGAGATTGGCTGAACACAAGGAATAGACTCAACGTGGGGAGACGCAAAATCGGGAAGTGCTGACCATGCCTGAACGAATTCTATGGAAAAATGCAAGTTTTACATAGAAAGGAGAATTGGTTCAAACGCAAGTTCAAAAAGGCCTTGACGCCTTTAGTCAGTCAAACGTTTAAATCAGGAACACATGGAAACCGCTCATAGCTCTTTCTGGCGGACTGCAGAGGCGCGAAGCTTCACGAACCCCTATACCATGCGACATCTCACGCATCACTACGCATGACGGAATTACACCCCCCAGTGCATCGGCAGACATATAAAGTACCACCTGAAGACGATTGCAGATACAAGAAATCGTAACTTCGTGAAAAACCTTCAAATTTATTGAAAAATACAATAATTCAATTAAATCTACTCGACTGAGTGTCTGAAAATCAACTAGTGATGAATGATGCCACGCAGGGCTATTTATAATATTAGAAAAATGGTGACGCTGCTTAGACCAGCGAAATATTATCCTCTAGTCAGTTTCCGAGAGCGGACGATGACCCTGGGATGATAGCAAGTCAGCAGCTTCCTGGAAGGTAACCTGATACTCATGGGGTGGTCACTGGTTATCTTGCATATAACAGCTTCCTTCATAAAGAAAAACCATGCAGCAACTTTTAGAGTTGTAAGGTGATTATGCGACGCCTTCCAGATGGATGGATTCACGACGACTTGGTCTTCTTCTTGGAAAGATGGTGGAGATTCCTCTCAGCGGTTTGAATGGTCTGCGCGATGGAGGCGGCGAATCGTCTGGTCCAGTCAGAGCCAGTCTTGTCGTCCTCTTTCTACCCTTGCAGAATAGTACCAACAGGAATATGACGAGTGAGTTGGTGAAGTAGGTGAACCATGATATATTTTTCTCGACGAAGGGTTGTTGGATTAGGTCATCTAGGATTTTGGAATACGAGTCCAGCTTGTGTTTGGCAACGTCTAAGTCGTCAACATTCAGATTTGAATGGCTTCAGTTTCGGCAGTTTTGATTTTTCTAGAATATCAACACAACACTCGTATGGTATTATGCCGTGGGTGACGTTCGATATTTTCGATTCTTGGGAATCTGCTTGGATCTTTGTTATTCCAATAAACGCACTACATACAATTTCGCGAAATGAAACTTTTCAAAAATTTGGGCTCCACAAATAGAATTATAGTCTGTTGGATATGCGAACATATCGGAGCACAAGTCAGTTTAACGTTTTCAAGTCTGCCACTGGTATGAACATTAAAGAATCGTCATATTTCGCGATGAATTTTTGAGAAATTGAGAGAATGTGATGGATTCTATGACTTCAAGGTATTGTGCTATTTTGGAAAGTTTTGGTTGGGTAGGAGATTGTTTCTCTGTTTTGAGGAATTCCCCGTAAGGCGGCAATCAAATGGTCGGGTGTAATGATCGAAGAATAAATGATATAAAAGGTGCAAAGGTAATTGATCATATCATCAATGTTTTCTTCGAGCAATCAAAAGATTTCCATTAGGTTTTCGCAAATATCGACAAATTTCAGTTTTGCTTCAACTTGACTCATTCTATCCCTCAATTGATTGATACTATTATCTACAATTTCAATATCATCATTGAAAGTCTTTTCATCCACTTGCAATTTAAGGATGGTGGTATTGAAATTCTGGATAACTGATGAGGTTACTGAAATTTGGTTCTTTAATAAGTTCTCTAATTGGTGTTCATCGTTATTCAACCCATTATTACAGCTGGTATAGTATTGACCGCCAGCGGCATCTAAATTGCCGGTGTTTTGAATATACTACCGGTACCGTCGATTAGGCCTCTTTTGTATTGTTTAGTATCTAAAATAGTTTCTTCCATTTTTTGTTAAATTGAATTTGAAATTTATGTGTTTTTAATATACCATACGCAAACAGAATAATTTGAGAAAATGTGTTCGCATAATTCAATTGTCTGTACGGATATTTATGAAAATATCATAGTCTCATGATCAAGCACGTTGCGCAATCAAGTTGTTGGCGATATTCAAATTGAGATTTCCTTCCACTGTGAATTTCAAGCATATCAACTCACATTCCATTGGTGCTTCAGTTTTACATCCAAATTCACCAAGCTGATAGTTTTGAAAAAGATCATAAGTAAGTGTCACCCATGGATGTATTAGTAAAGACAATAGATCTGCAGCTGCCATATTTCCAATCAGTATATTCGTAGGAGTACGAATGTGGGTATTTTTCATTAAAATGAAAACTACGAGAACGTTTCCAAAAAATCCGAAAATGACAACAGGTAGAAAAATTGTGGTTTTCATTATGATTTCCGATGCACCTTTGGATATCCATATTGTATTGATGAAAGGAGTATTTGCTGTCTCGACCTGAAATCATGAAAGTAGAATGTTAAAATAGTTTTCACGTTAAGAAATGCTTAATTCATAAATCTATTTCAGTAGAGAACTATTCCAAAAGAAATTCCGATTTCAATGATAATATGGAGAACGAAACCAGTTACGTATCAGGTCAAATTCACTAATTTTCCCTTCTTGAATAGATAACTAACAGAGGGGAAGAAAAAACCTAAAAATGTTAAGGAGTATTCCTATAAATCTCCAACAAACATTTAAGTCGGAATGGGTCAAAAAAACATCGTGGCAGGGAAAAGGAATGGGTACACAGAATCTGGGGCTGGAAATGTGGTTAATCAGAGGGATATGATGCAGTAAAATTAATTTTCATTTTAAGGATCTAAGAATATAAAAATAATTCATATAGAATTATCAACTCACATTGTCATAATCCACTTCACCGCTTCCATTCATAATTAAATACAAGCATGGATTCCGATGATTGTTTCAAGATCGAAATAAAACCTTTGTGATCAAATTTTCCAACAATGTTGACGGTAACAAAATTCCATTAGGGTATAATTGATTTCTGTTTATGTACCACTTTATCTGAATATAGATTACCATATGTTTTCAATTATATCGTCGTAAATAAATTTCACACCAAAAATATGTATATACGTAGATAATATGTATGAACTTGACATTCAATGCATGAATCAACGATTCGAGTGAATTACCGAAGGTTTATCGCGATATATCCTCATATGTGCAGAATCAAGTACACATTCAAATCATCCTGCCTTTTGGAATAGCATTTTTTCATTATTTTATTAGTTTCCAACAATGGAAATGGCCATTTCAGAATCATCAGAATATACGGGATGGGTATTGACAATATTTCTCTGTCAATCCAAAAGCCTTAGATTTTACGTATTCATCATTTTTATGCTATGCGAGTTGGAAAAAAACGTATTAATAGAAATAGTGAAGGAAACTGATTTCAAGAAAATTTTCAATATAAACGGTCGTTTCCGGGGCACTTCAGAATTCATATAAAAAGTTCAATGATTCATTTTTCTCACATGACTGACAAAAAATAATCTTGATTTCCATCAGAAAACTTCAGTGATCATAGTTCTGTTCACTTGCCATATTTACATATTCAGCTTCGATTGCAATTGACAACAAATAAATATTTATGCTTGGTTTCCAGAAGAAATCTGTGAAGTTAGTGTCATCTAATAGGTATATTCCTGTAGAATTTTCGACGGGATATAGCAAAAAATTGCTATCATCTGTGCTCGACAATGAGAATCAAAATTATTTGCGGCGAGTTGAAAAAAAAGTGGATATCACAGAATATTTTTCAAATGATTCCTAAAATCGTCCGTGAGTTCCTACAGTGCCAACCTTGCGAATTCCATGTTTGAAGTATTACAGGGGTTTAATATTTCACACATTTTTTACGGATATTTTATACAAAGAGTAACTAATCCGCACTCTGTTATTCTAAGAACAAATTGTTGAAAACAGAAAATATATTTTAACTTGATAAAAGTTAGTCCCGTACATAATTTTATCAGGTTAGGGGTCCAGTCGTTTGTGAGATTCGTAGGAATCACAAACTTGAAAATTGTTGAGCGCTGTCAGTAAAATCAGTCACCAATATTTTTCAAAGTTTTTTATTTCACCTTGGAAATAATAGTGAATATTACAAGTAATGGCTCAAAACACATATCAGAATTAACCTCTGCGAAACAAGAAATAAAAAAAAATCCTGAAACCTGACGTTACAGGAAAAATACCAGTTCCCAACAATGGTACTGAAGACAGGACAACATTGAAGGAGAATTATTTTGCTGCCAAATCCGAATCGATAATATCCCTAGGTGAATTCTAGCGAATACAAAGTTGTGCTACTCTGAAGATTAAAGGAACACCCTTGAGATTAATTTTAAACAGTTTATATTGCAAAAATTGCGTGGAGATGAAGATATTCGTGAATATCTTACAAATTTCACATATGCAGCTGATACATTTTCTAATATTGATATAAAAATCCCGAAAGAGCTCCTTCGAATAAATATTATCTGCCATCTTCATTTGAAAATTTTGTATAGGTATAGAATCCAGGAGATATTCTGCCTGAGCCTGAAGTTTTGGAAGTGGAAAGAGAAAATAAGGCAAGAAAAAATCACAACATTGAACAGACCCAAGAGGGAACGTTTTATAGTAAAGAGAAACGTGCAAGAAATGTATTACAGAAAAATTATCACGACCATAATTTCCAAAATCAGTTGAGGATAAAAGAACCACAGAATCTTTATTAATCGTACCTTTGGATATATGTGAACTGATTCGCGAACCACCTTACGGCGGAGCTGAATATTTTGTAACTTTCCGAATTCTCAGGTTATACCCGTATCTATTCTCTCCAACATAAAAATGAAGTGCTTTCAATGTTCAAAGAGTATAAAACAGAAGTTGAAAATTTAAATAATGAACATTGTTATCGTGAATTAAAAGAATATCTAAAGAATCATATATGTTCTTATACTCTTCAACAAAACTGTTGAGCTGAGAAGAGAAATCGTACCCTAGACGAAAAAGATCATTGGTTGCTGATATGAGCCAAACTTCCATTGAATTTTGGAGCAGAGACAGTCCACAATAATCAAAAACATTTATTGCTTGATGAAAATCCAAAAACAGACACATTTGTACTCAAAATGGAAGATGAATAATCGTTGGATATTCCGAAATAACGAAAGCTTATCGAATCTGGAATTTGATATAACGTCAAGAAGAAGTCTCTAGGGATGTCAGATGGAAATAAATCAATAGAACCAAATTCAGACCAACAAAAATGAGATGAAGATAATCTTCTGGGATCGTATTCAGTATGAGAGGCAAGATTCAGCGACGGGGAAGAAACGTTACAAATACCTCAACGTGAAAGAAAATCGTCGATTATCTTTAAGGTTAATTGTATGAATTTCATACTGAACCTGATCATGTTGAAGGAGAAAAACCTGGAATGAAAGGAACGAGGCAATAAATAAATAAATGTAAGCTCGAATCTCAAATGAAATGTGAAATATAGCCGGAAAGGAAAATAAGCCCAACATAATCAGTTCAGAAATTGTTTCCAGAAAAAAAAACTGGACGATTGGAATTTCACCAAGTATGATGATTATTTCGAAACTTTCACACCAGTCATCAAGATGAGTTCTATGAGAATGATGTTGGGAGTTGCCTACCTTCGATGTCTCAACAGCTTCTCTAAACGATACATAGTTGCCACAATTCAGATGGAGATACCAAAACAATTGGAGAAGTATCTCTATGTGATCATTATTGAGGCAACTGAAAAAAGACAATACTGTTTACAAAAAGACTGATGGATGATGTCAAGAAAAATTGAAACAAAAATGTTTGTCACCTTAAAAAAGTGACTCGTGGCCTGAAACAGGTAGGCCGGTGATGGTTTGTAAGGTTGAATAGCAAACTAAAATCACTCGCATTCGAATCTTCTCAAGCTGACTCATGTTCGTGTCAATCAACAGATAAATGATCAAAAACGATGACTTGTGTCTCCTGTTAAAATCGACGACTTCATGAGAAATCATAAAGGTTGAAAAAAAATTAAAATGCGAGACCAACAGGAACTTTAATTGTGTTTAGGAATTGAATTCGAACAAAAAGATGGCAATATCTTCATATCATCAGAATAAGCCGAATCTACTCAGAAATATGACATGCATTTTTCTACTCCTGTGAATACACCGATGGAGACAGAAGTTAAGTTGACCGCTGCTGAGGAATCGGATAAAGCGAATAATTTTCCATATCATTACCTTGTTGGATTTCTGATGTATATATTTCTCATGAGCACTGCAAGCTCTAGAAAGGGTAATTTATTACTGGTTTTGCAGATGTGGATTTGGCATCCATGTGTAATAGTATCGAAAATCATATACAGGATATGTGTTTAAATATGTCAAACAAAATATGGTGGCTGAGTATATGTATTTAACAAAGGCTCGTCTATAGAAACACATTTCTAATGACAATTGAATAGCTCAGAAATTGTCGTTGAACCCACTTGTTAGTTCTCGTTTAAAATATATTGACATAGAAGAATATTTAATTCGTAATGGAAAAGTCGATGTAGTTGACTGTCCCTCAGAAGACACGAAGGCAGATCTGCTTACCAAGGCGCTTCCTGGTACACGATTTGAAAAAAAAAATTTCTGGGACTGCTCTCACTAATTTTTCGAGTTCATGAGAGGAAGTGTTGCCAATAGACACACTTGAACGAACTATGTAAGAGACTGTAAATATTTTTTTGGTTCACCTCGTAATTGATAGCTGTAATAAATTTACTGCAAATCAGTAATATGCTCATATGCCAGTTAATAAATTGGATTGATCTGATAGATACATAAGTTCTTCTCAAAACCATTGCTGTACCAGTTTCGGGATTTGATAACATTAAAAAACCAAGGCAGGAGAAAATGGCAACAAACACGAGACCCTGTCCACAAAGAGCATTTTATGTGACTTGTAGACGAGATTTCGTTTTTGATAAATGATCATACAAATGAATCGTTGAATGATAAACTCGCAAACTTGAATGTCCAAATAAATCCCAGAAAAAAATAACAATATTTTTCGGCCATGGAGAATGGTTTTGAATGCACCTTGAGGGTTCCACAAATAGAGGAATTGTTTGAAGATTATTACAGCGGGGTATTAAAATAGACTCGACAGAAATTAATTGTGAAATATGACATACAACACATAATATTACAGAAGCAGTCCTGAGTATTGTGAACAGGGTGATAGATAATATAATATCAAAACGTTCTGTATGGTTAGAGAAAAGGTTAAAACTCATAAACTCAAACATTTTGGATTTAGGGGTGTCATTCTACAATATGCAAGTTGTCTGAGTTGTTAACTGAGTGATGAAGGTCTTTCATCTTCGGTAAATTATGGTTATGGTCGTGCTGGATTTACAAAAAAAGGGTTGATCGCCAAACTTATTAGATTCTCACCTCTTTGTGTGGACTCTCAGGGTGAGTGTTGATAATTAATATTCTAGAAAATACCAAGTAGGGAAAGTTTTGCCACAGGGGTTTCCCCTATCCCCGTATTTATATTCTTTATATACCTACTATTTTCCGACCGCTGTTTGTACAAATACGGCTGTAATCGCGGATGATACAGCCAAATATTCATTTATTTATAATACAATAAGGGCAGAGGCATAGCCTATTATGCCCAAAAAAACAATGAGCTATATAAAAGTATACAAATATAGGTATTTCCAGAAACGCAGAAAGACAAAAAAAGGAATTGACAAAAGTGACCGAAATGAAGGAAAGAATGTATGAAAAAGAATTATCAAACATTTATTATTCGCAAAAAGGAGTTGGAGCGATTTTTACAAACTTTTTACAAGCTTTTATTCAACTTGCTTCGTTCATATGTTATTCTGTCATTCTTTCCGGTTCAAATTTTTTTGTCAAAATTCAAAAATTCAAGATGGCAGCTTTAAGATGAAGGACAAGTTTTGTGATTATGGTCCGATTCGATTCAAAATTGGTATCGGCGTTGCAGAGCGCCGGGATTAGTACACATTTTACCCTGTTAGAATATACGAAACAAGCACGAGGTTTTTCTGTGCCTTCTTTGTAAAATACCTTACCTTGGTTGGTTTTCAGGCCTGCAACCCTGCCTCCATGTACCCAGGGTTCTTGAAGGAGGGCCAGATCTAGACCCTCTCTGTCAAACCTCCTACACATGACAGCACTGGCCGCCTTTGCATGGTGGAGGTTCACCTGCAGAACCCTGACCCCTGTATTCAGTTCTGCGAACTGAGCTGTTCTTCTACCTTCTCCGAGGCTTCTCCCAATTCCATGCGCGTACCGCTCTCATGTGCTGCGTACTGAGTATATGAATGATCAACACAACAATATTCTGAATTGATATAAACTAACCTAATTTCTCTGCTAATTTTATGGTTTCGATTCTGATAATATTATAAACCAATACAATGAAAAAATAATTGAATGATATAAAAAAACATAGATCACGAAAAAACAAAATAAATAAACGTCACAAATTTTGTAACGACGAGAAGAACACCTCTGCGCAAAATTACGTCAAAATAAATTAAATATGGCTGCTGGACTTCATACACACCTGACCGCTGATTGTGTTTTGGCTGGGTTTCAATTTGTTTTTCTCAAGTTCCAATAGTTGAAAATGGGTTGTAGAGTTAGTATATTCCTAACGTTCATAGTATTTTCATTATAAAGGTGTGCTGATCTAGGATTTCGGAATCTGATTGAGATTGAAATTAATTTTATAGAATTCGAAAAAAATACGATATTCTGAGTTTGTTTTTTTCAGAATTACTGGTGAATTTTATTTTCAATATAAATCTTAACGAATTATTCGTGAAACGACTACAAAACTGAACAAAATGAATAAATATACAGGATTTGATCGAAACCAAACTCAAATATGCTCTAGTTTGTAGCAAACATTTATTGACTGTTAATCAGTTGAAGAGCGATTGACATAAATCCAATTTTATAAAAAAAACTGGAGCTGTTAGATGCTAAACATATAGACTGGATCTCAAATTTATTATTGAGCAATAGTGATAACACTGTAAAAAACCACATAAAACTCTTCATTGAAAAGTCGGAGGATATCAAGTTAAAAATATGGTGATTATAAACGTATATTTTACTCTCAAGATATTGATATTGACATAGTTGTATAATCTGAAAATGAAAAATCTGCCAGACAGACATAAGATCTTGTCCCTGGAATGGACGAAGTCATTGTAGGCAGAGTTCAATACTTTGAACTCACCTTTTGAGTCATTCAGCGTCGATGAGTAACAAAAAAGTACCACATGGGCTCAAATACATTTGAAAAATTGATATACTATGCCAGTACATCGCATAGTATATTCCAACTGATTTCGACATTGAACCTGTCAAACAATAAATTTATTTTGCCACTGTATATATGACCTTCTCAAATATATTTCCTTCTTTTATTTTAATCAACGTTTAATGCCCAGATATTGTGTATTATTTTTCAATGATTTTATGTAGAGTAAAATTATTCATATTATGAAATAAACATTATGAAAGTTTGTATGTTCTTTATTTTAATCATTCATCATCGTGAAAATTTTCGGGTTTCAAAAATAATGGACATATGGAGAACGTCAGATTCATACCTTTTGTTCAATCCTGATATGTTCTTTCTTATTCAGTCTGGACGTCTCCGAAATGTCCATGAAACGTCTTGTGTACCTAATCCGGAAATAACCCAGTACGCACAGTAGGTCCCAGTTGGTAATTTTTAGTATGTTTTGGGAACGTACCTACTAGTGCTACATGGTTACTAATGGAAGTGGATCATAAACAGCTGACCTCTTACATATATCTCCTCAGATTGTGGTATCGAAAGATTTATCCCTAATCATTTTCTCATATGCACATCTAGCATGCCAACAACTTATTGTGTTCGACGACAATTGAATTGATCTCGATTTGAAAAAAAAACAAGCACAGTTTCCTCAACAGTTATTTTTTTTTGAATTCTGGAACAGGGAGAATTTGTTAATACTCAGCAGAAGGTCAAAATAAGAAGAATTTGGACTAAGAAAATATTGTCGTGGTCAAGGACAACAAACTTCCCAGGAACAATTCGACACTGGGAAGGATAAGTCCATCCTGGACAAGTCGTGGATATCACGGAAAACATTTATTATCAAGTTGTGTCCGAGGGATCTCTTGGAGGATTATATTCAAAGCCCTTTTGTTGAATACGGGGGGATAATGTTGAGATTCGTCAAAGTTATAATATAACTTGTTGATTTTATGAATTATCTTATATATTTTTAAGAGTTAGAAGTTTGAATGAAAATGATAAAAAAAAATTGAGTTGATCTGTGAGTAGCAGATTAAAAATATTGGCGCGCAAGAATGCCTATTTTATATTCGCGGCAAGCTTTTGAATCTTCTACTCACAGAATAACTTAGGTCAAACAATTAAAGATTTTGTTTTCTTTTCAGTGCATAAGTAAAAAAGCTTGTCTTCATTTTTTTCATCATTTTTATTCAGTTCCTTTTAGTCATTCATGAAATCCGTCATCTTATTGAATTCTGACAGAAATTGATAACACGGACCCAAGAAAATGCACATAAAAATTTCGGATGGAATCGTGCCATAATAACAAAACACGTCGCCATCTTGTAGCCGCCATCTTGAATTCATGAATTTTGAATAAAACATCCTGATGTCCTACCCCAAAAACCCCCACACTCCAATTTTGAATGGAATCGGGCTATAATCACAAAACTCGTCGCCATCTTGAATTCGTGGATTTTGACAAAAAACATGATCTCCGTCCTCAAAAACCCTCAATACCAATTTTTATTGGAATCGTGCTATAACCACAAAATTCGTCGCCATATTGAATTTTTGATATATGTCCCCGAAAACCCCCACATACCAATTTTGAATAGAATCGAACCATAATCACAAAACATGTCCGCCATATTGGAGCGAAATTTTGTTTTTTCTCTAGCAAAAATTTCATAATGCATTGTCACCGGAATTATGAACGCCTGCCAAATTTCACGTTAATCGGACAACTAGAAGTGGGTCGAATTTAACTTGTAAGATTTGATTACAAACCCACAGACAGGCAATTGGAACAGATAAAACATAATGAAAGCTTGTAAAGATAAGGTGAATGTTATGATATAAGTGGAAACAAAAAAAAATCATAAAAACTCTTTTTGTTTCGTTAAAATAATATAAAAACTTCGGTAAACATGATGCATCGAGCGAAGTAAGAATAAATACATTTCAGGTAAATATCAACACGGTATGCGTAGCCAGGCTAGCGAAGTTTGGATCAGCATTCCGAGGCTGGAAATGTTTGATCAATAATTTTAATTCGCATCATATTGTCAAGTTTGACGGTGTTCAGTGACGAACATAACTCAATGAGGTTAACTAGTAGAACAGGACTTTCACCAAGTCCTATAAAAAAAGTAATTCGATATAAGCAAGTGAGTACCTATACCTATTTAATATTCAATCATTCTCAAATGTCATATGATGGAACAATTCAGGTATTAGTTGAGCTATGAGCTATCCCCACGAAATCATGAAAATATTCTCAAGTTATTTCAGAGGTGAGTTAGGAGTGATGAAATTTTTTTATATAGAACTAGCTGGTCCCGGCGACTTCGTCTGCAAGGAATTTGTATTTTTTCCTATAATTTGTTCGACCTAGTTAATGCCTGTGCTTTGCCCACTTCCCGTTATCCCATTTCCCGTTATCTCGATTCCCGTTATCCTATTTCCCGGAAATCCCTTTTCCGTTATCACTTTATCCCGTTATCCATTCTACCCGCGTAGAATTGTTTTTTTTTTTTTTTTTATCCCGTTTCCCGTTATCCTCTTAACCCGCTTCCCTCAATCCCGTTAACCGGTCCCCCGTTATTCCTTAACCTTACAACCCGTCTCCCGTTATGCGAGTTATAGCAAAACGGATAGCGCGAAAATATTCTCCGTGTTTAAATATCTGTGTATACCAATTTTCATGGCGATCGGTTGAACACTATAGAAGTTGTGACGTGTTTTCCTAGGGTCTGTTTGAATAACCCTTAAACTCCTAGAAAATCACGTTATTTATGACGCCAGAATTTTAGGCAGGAAATATTTTCCTTTCTTTATTTCCAATCTCGGGCGCCAGATTTTATAGTGGTTTTCTCCACGCACTAGGGTAGCTACAGATGGAGATACGGAACGTCCAGGGGTCTGGTAAATTGACACTTTTTGAATCTTTACAAAATACTGTAGGCTTTAAGTACAAATTTTGGATACTGAACGCCGATTGCTTTTATGTCTCACAAAGAGACAGACAGACAGAAATGTCTTTGTTTGTTTTTTTTCTTTACAAATTTCTTTTTCTACAACTTGACTAAATAGAAAGGGTTTTTTTTCAATGTAAACACAGTGTGTAATAGGTATTAAATTAACTGGTATATTCAATAAGATTTGGCACAACAATATTCGTAATACAAATATTTTTGCTTAAAAGAAAACCGGTCTGGCATAATTAAATGGGGGTAATACATATACCGATATATATAAATATATATATATATATATATATATATATATATATATATATATATATAATCCTATTTATAAAATAGTATCGAAATAATATTTACCTTCGCTATAAATATAACTGGCCAAATGGACAGTAATTTTTCGACAATTTAAGGAATAAAATGGACTACTCTTAAGAGCAAAGAAAAACTGTTTCTTCCTGAACACGGTTATCTGACTGACTCAGAAAGTGATTTCTCAAGTTTGTAAGCAAATGGCTTATAACATCCCGATTTCCCCTTGTTAACCCTAACACAAAATTTGAATACTACGTGTCACTTGTTTATTACCTAAGCTTCACGTTGGTAATAATCCCCGCTGTGATATTTTTTCTCTGTTCCTTGAAATAGCCCTTTTCTTCTACGACTTTTCTCGTTAACAAGAATTATATTTTTTTCTTTGTTTTCCTATTGTTTATGCTCGGCAATTTCCTGAGCTTAAACAATATCAACAACTGGGCGTGGATACAGACGACAAAGCATCACCGTATTTTCGTGTTATGAAATCCCTTATTTCCCCCTAATGTAATCAAAAATCGTTTATTTACTCAAATCACCTTCTCAAGTCGCTGAATGAATTATTTCTCCTGAATATGACTATAACTTGTGAAATTCGTGAATTTTGTTTTGCTCGGCATGTATTTTCAGGGACAAATAAACTTTTCAACGCATTTATCGCGGCCGATGTTCCGATTTGGTTAGTGCCTGAATCGGAACAGCGGGGAACAATAATTATTGTTATGTAATTGGTTTATACGTCAATTGCTTGAATTCGGTGTTTTCCCCGAACTTAAGACAATAGAAAATTTAAATTCACTGATTTAAGTGATGTAACTATTCGCGTCAGTTGTTTGCATTCGGCGTTTTCCCTGAACTCAAATAACTGAAAACATAACTCAATAATTTTAATAACGGGCAAATAAAAGAACTATTTATGTAAGATTTCCCTTGACAAGAAAAGAAAACACCTGCCAGAGCTTATGTGAAAATTGTTTTCCGCGGGGACACAAAATAAAATGGTCTACTTTATACTGTTCAATTTGGCAAATAAATCATATATTTTTACCCGTAAATAAAACCAATCATTGACTAAAATGTCAATACTACCCAAAATTAAACACTCAATCGATTTCATAAAAAAATTCGATTGAACCACCCAAAAATAAAATAAATCAATATTCACTCTGTAGTCTTCTGACCAACTTAAACGTTTCGGCAAATGCTCGAATAAAGGAAATTATAATAATGCAGAAAGTATATTTAACTTCTCAGGTAACGAATTAAATCAAATAAAGAATATTGTGGCAGAACGAAACTGTGAATGCCACGACAGATAATTAACTCAATGAAATAATAATAATACATATAATAATATTTAAACTCCCGGAAAATTAATTGAATCAAATCGAATAATAATAAATGTAGAAATTATAAACTTCAAGTGCTTCAGCACACGGAGAAACCCAGCTCAAATACAAATTATTCACTATTTCCACTACCGTATACCTCAACGCTTCTGGACCTCGAATCGCTTTTCACACTTTTACTAAACTTCGAACCGGACTTGGTATCAGCACAGGACTCCAGGAACAAGTAACAAGTGTCGATGCTAATTTTCATCGTATCTTTTATAGATCCCGAATGTATGACCAAACTAGACGAAAAAGTCCAGTAAGAAAGGGGCGGTTTTTTGTCCGATGAACTGAAACTGGACCGAAAATCTGAAGGATGATTTCGTTCCTGATACAAAAAATGATTTGGTTTTTCCCATCGCGATCTTTATTTCTTTCTCGTCTTTTACCAAAACTATCACCGGAACTTTTCACCCTTTTTATAAGATCTAGAGAAAAACGCTGTTATGTTTTATGCATGATGTTGACGTGAAATCCAGTACCTTAATTTCTAACAGGGAATGAAATATTTTGCCAGACCGGCATCAATAGAAACCCCAAATAGGAAGGGACGTACCAAAGTTAGGTTAAATATACTTTAGCCGTGCTTAGTAACGGAGCTCTAAAAAAAATGCTTCGTTACAAAGTTGATGCGCTGCAGTGCAGTGGCGAGTTGAAGTAAAATGAATAGCATAAAAATAGTCTCCATGAAAAAAATTATCAAAAAAGCCAACTTTCATGGTGATCGGTCAAACTGTGTCGGGGATTATAAATCTCATACATATATACCAACATCCATATATATATATATATATATATATATATATATATATATATATATATATATATATATATATATATATATATATATATATATATATATATAAGAAATGGCCCTTTTGTACTGAGGTTGTTGATTATCCCTCAAGTCCGGTTGGATCTTAGCGATACGTGAATCGTAAGTCTGGCAGATCTGGAACTTGCGGAATTTCACATCATTTACAGCCTATTGATGCGAGGCAGTTCTTTGGAAAATTCACGTCAACTGCTTTTGTTGAGATCTATGTGAGGTCGCTTGCTGTGCTTCTGGCGTGATCTTCAAAAGTTCGCATTGCGAGTTGTTCAGGATATTCTTATGTATTGAAAAAGAAAAAACGATCTCAATTGAAAAACAAATTTTTTCATCATTAGAAAAAAATCTACGATGAAAAATTTAAGTTACTTTTTGTTATATCTAACAGAAAACAACTACTTTCCAGCCACTATGGCATGCTGGACATTGACATTATCTGATATATAGAATTTATATCACAATAAATATTTCCCCTAAATTTCCAATAAATATTTTACCTAAATTTTCACCTGAAAATTTCCTATTGTGAATATTTGCATTTTAATTCTTATATTTGAATAAAAATCTTCTCAATCAAAATTGCATAAAAATTTTTAAAAATACCAAAAAAGTAAATCAGATTTCTTCAGGTTAAAAGTTAGGGATTTCGCACAATAGTTGTTTTCTGTTAGATATTACAAAAAGTAACTTCTATTCTTCGTCGTAGATTTTTTCTAAATGTGTTTTTTTCCATTTTTTTAATGAAAAACCTACTAAGAGGTTATCCTGAACGATGAAAGATATAGTTTATAAAAGTTACTTTCAGTCATTTTATATAGTTACTCTTTTGTGATACATATTTGCGAGTATATTTTATAAATCGCTGGGAAGTCGAGGCAGCATATCTCTGAGAGCTCGTGGGAGAAATTCCCATCGGGATACTCAAACTTAGTAAATCCATATTGTATTGTTTTTTCAAGTCATACCTAAAAAAATGTAGAATAGTTGCATTCAATTTATATTTCTAGTGCTATTATGGTTTTTTAGATAACCTTATTCCATACTTCAGACAAAAGTTCCACCAACTGAGCTACTGATGTCACTATACAGGATATAAAAAATAACTGCTGTTTTCATGTTAGTCTGGACAAATTAGATGAATCTTACATCAATAGGATAAAAACATTTTCTCATGGATTCAATATAATAAGTATATAGCATTCCTACGGCTTCGATTAGGTTAGGCGGACTGTGGTTCCCAAAATATGGTTGAATTTGCCAAAAAAAAAGTGAATATTTTGAAGAGTTTTTTGTATTTTCAACCACTGTAATTCGTTATGAAATGGCATTATATATCCGTTATTCACAGGAGTGCAACAAGTTAGTTCGCAGATATTAAAAAAATACGTATTGAAAAACGGGATCCAGTTCAAATAGACTTAAGCTGAAATATCTCCATATTCCGACTCAACTATTAATTCACGTTAATCGCGATCGAAATCCCAGCGAGCACAAAAACATCTCATAGATGTTGAAAGAACGAGATTTTGAGACATTGAATATCCACTGCGTTGTTCTGTTTATACATGAAAAGAACTTTTATAGAACAGCCAATGTCCGCCGCAGGTGGCGATTTTCAGGATGTCACAAAAAGAACTTCCTCCTAAGTTTTTTTGTTAGCCTTTTCATAGACACAACAGAACATTCCCAAAACGTTTTGCGCAAATTAAATTACTGTAAATAAATCATTTTTAGAGATCAATTTCTGAAGCTTGTTGTTTATTTGGACATTTGAAGGTTTCACATTCTATTTGAAATATAGTTTTTTTTTCGATGTTTATACCACCAGGAATGCATTCTTTCAGGGTGTTCATCATGTTATCTAAATGGAGATTCTTCTTGACAAAACGAACTTGACACATTCTGAGTGAAACTTCTCCATTATATTATTCTGTTAGGATGATAGAGTTGATGTTGAAATTTAGAAAATAATTGCAATATGATTAGATATTTTCTTATATATAATTTCAATTGTATCTCCAGGAAGGAAGATTTAGTTGAAATTATATTTGGAAAAATATTCATTTTCACAGTGATTCTTCAGTTTCATCACAAGCCGAATTCTTCTATTTGAAGAGTCAATACATTTCAGTTCGCATAAGTCTGCCGGAAAACTTGAGCAGTGTTTTTATTTTTCATCTCCCCATAATCAGAAAACTAACAAAGTTCCTAATGGAGAAATGTATAAAGAAAACAGGTCGTTTTTTTTTCAAGAATCTTCAATGTCACAGTTTGAACATGTCATTACAGATTCGAACATCCTATCAAAAAATACACATTGTATGCTTTTGAGGTTATATTATGTTTCTGGACTATGCTAATACATTTAATTCATGTAATACTTACTTTATTTACTTATTCAGTGATATCAAAAATGTCTATTATATAATTGGTAAAGTTCACTAACTCCAATCACATATCACTTTCCACGTTTTTCTCAGTTGGAAATTAAAGAAAAAAAAAACAAAAAACTTCAACCAACGCTTCACTGTATTCCATGTGCCATACAGTCCAGTGTTGTTCTGCGAGGTTTATCAGACTTACCACACTGAATGGCCATGGCGGGAATTTTAAAATGTAAGCAGATAATGAGTGGATAGGTCATTTGGACATTGGTTTTTATTATAATGAATATTATTGGTTTCATTTGCTTATGAAAATATGAGAATGTTGTTTCTGTCCTGTGTAAAATAGGAGGTAGGGGTATTAAAATGAAGAAATACAAAATGAAATAAATTGTTAAAGTGAGAGGTCGAAAAATATTAATATTCTAAGATTCAAATCACATGATTTTTTTTACTTTTTTTTGTGTGAAACGATCAAGTTTGAAAAAAAATGTGGAAAACCATTATGAAACTGGACAATAAATGTATACTCAATATCTGGGATGAACCTCTCAAGGCGAACTATGTTATGTCTAGAAACATCCACACGTTAACATTTTTTTGACTTCTCCAGTAGGCATACAAAGAAATACCACAGAAGAACAAATATAATACTTCCAACATCCTTCGGAGTCCTCTTTGGGAACTGCATATTGCGTCTCAAAAAAACATCCTCATGCCAACATTTTCAAAACTCCCAAAACCTCCCAGGGATGTTTTTGCTCGCTGGGATTCGTGTCATTTGTTGAAAAACTGTTTTGAATTCAGTTTGTGTTACATTATTATATCACGAATAATTATTCTTGAATTTTCATTCTCTCTGTGGATATTTTTGCCATTTTTTTATGTTTGTTATGATTTTCTTGCTTTTAGATTGGAATTGTCCATCAGATGGCGGCAATTACTCGACCAGCTCCTTTCGTTCTGAAACCGTTTGCAGGTCTATATAATCCTTTCACACCTGCATGTTCATTGCTTTGTAACCATCCAACCGATAATATTTCAAAAGAAACCTTAAGGAGAGCAAGAGAGAACTGGGTAAGTTGAAACACTATTCGAAAAATAACTGAAATAAATCATACTTTTGGTGGTGATATATTCTATTAGCATTTCGAATAAAAAAATATTATGAGAGATCCGAATATTTAGTCAAAACTACTTGGTTCCAAAATAATGTGTCAGAGTTTTGTTAATGTAAAGTACACATTACAGTTCCTGCGAGTTTACTGAACATTAACATTAACATAATCGTATAAACTTCATTTTGCAAGTTTCCAGTCAAGTGTCATTTGGGAATGATAATAGAGGTTCCTAGAAGTTCGCATTAAATTAGAAAATTTGGGGGAAATGTTTTGGAGTAATATATATGTTGGTTAATAGTAGGGATATTAGCATCTCAGATAGGAATATAACCTATTTATCGTGTACTCGATTTCATCTAATTTGATTGGGGGGGTTGATGAGCTGGAGGGTGTTACAAGAACAAACACAAACAAGATTGTTGTCAAGACTTTGCGTCGAAATGAAATATACGTCGGTTTTCAAAAGTTGGGGTTTTCGTTCAGCGAAATACGATCATTCAATAGAAAATGTATACAAGGTGTTCTCGAAAGTCAGTAGGTTCAGCAAAAAAACATGTATGCCACCCATTCAGCAAAAAAAACATCGTGGGAATGAAGTGTACCGAGAGTGTTGTCATTGGGTTTGTCAAAAAAAGGTTATCTTAAATATTTTTTGTGGAAATTGCATATTGGAAAATCTGCATGCCATTCATAAAGGTCCTGGAATGGAATTCCTAATTGATCGCAATAATGGGAAATGGTGTGTAACGACAAAGTGTCACTATTCAATATAGAGCTGTGTGGAATTCTTTGGACTGCTTTTGAATTGGACGGCAGAATTTTTTGTTAACTTAGGATAAAAATTCGAAGTTCCTATATAAATAAAAATAATATTTCCTTCTGCAAACCATACAACAATAAAACAAAATACGAAAAATCTACGAGTATATTACAGGTTTTAATCAATTTTTGAATTTACAAGAATTCCCAGAAAAATGTTTTTACAAATTCCCAATTTCTGATTATTAGTATCAGTAATAATGCTAATTACAATTATAGTTATTACTATATACTATTGCTGAACATGATGGTTTATCGTAGGTTTGCAGAGCTCTGATGTTTATTGTAGACGTGGTTTCTATAGCTGCTAAGTAGAATGACAGGTTTAGTGGTCTTCCAATTAGGTTTCTGCTGGGCATACCAATCTGGTTGAATAGATGATCCAATCTGCATCCAGTGGATGGTTGTTCCCTGCGTAACGATATGTAGATACTTTTGTTTGTATTAGAACAAGAGAGATTAATATTACTTGGAATTTGGAATTGTTACTTGTTTTCTGACTTTGTTTGATATACACATTTTTCAGTTGTCACTCCTCAACTTACAGATTGTAACACATGAGTGTTGGAATTTGAAAGTTAACAATAGAGGTTACAAATGAAGTTCTATACAAATTTCAACACATGCTGAATAACTTCAACCGAAATTAATAAATAATGAAATAGATAATTTAAAAAAACCTTAAAAAAATTTTGAATTCGAGCAGTCAAAACTATACTTTATCAACACTTGAAAGTTAGAATTCATTTGGAAACTCAAGGAAATTAAATTTTATATCAATGAATTACTATAAAGGTATTTTCCAGAGATATCTACAAGAAACGTATAGGAACAATTCTGACTAATGGTTAGACAAATATTTAAGATAGATCTCTGCTATGAATCAGAATCAGATAAACTATCGAACCTTTTCATCCAAATGAAATCTTGTCATATGGAAACAAAAGTCCAGGTGAGATTGAACATACACATTCAAGTTTAAACAAATGATTTCAACATGTGGTATCAATACTCACTCAAATCTACTTCTTTTCCTGATGACGAGGCTCCACTGTGCTTTGTAGCAGCCGTGAGGTTCGTTTTCGTTCCTGTACAATTGATTCATACCACTATCCACTAGAGTTCATTCATTAATGAATCAACCTGTTGAAAGGAATACGCCACTGGTAACAAATTTGACTAACCAAAACGAACTTATTCACTCAAATGTAAGCTGATTACAAAGATTATTCAAGATAAAAACTGTGTGGAGACGTTAATTCTCCATATTCGTGAAACATGTGTTTTTCAAATAGATTTGAAAAGCTAAGTCGTCAGAACAATTCCTTCGTACCTCAATATCACACTACAAATCAATACATTTCGAATCAACTTGCGAGAGAAAGGAATGTATGTATATCTGATTGAATATAATACTATACAAATTTGTTAGCAAGCGAACCGATAAGTCTGTCGAACCCAAAGAGCAGCCCGAGAACATGATATTCTTTTAGAGCGCATGCCGATACTATCGACGGTCGAACTCGAGGATCTTAGGTACTTCCGCTAGGAAAATGGTCGATATCAATGTTTGCCTTTCTATAAGCTAAACTGTTGACCGCTAATGTCAGTAATAATTGTAAAAGGGATTTAATAAAATGAATTTAAATGTATAATATTTAGATTCTGGCTATTAAAATATAAGAGAAGGAATGTAACAGATTCATCGTTACTAGTGTTGTTACACAATGTGGTGAAAAAAAAATTAACAATTTCCATTCGTTTTTTGTTCGAAGTCGTAGAATTGCTCTTGGGCTATACTTGAAAAAACTTAGTCGTATTGTATTAGTGACTAAAAAGTGTTGTGCAAAAATGGTTGAATTGGCTTGCGTTTGCCATTCAAGTTGCACCATACAAAATCAAAGGTATTGTTTTGTTTTCTTACAATGGATAGGGTAAATTATACAGCAAGTTTTTCATTGAAACTAGCATTTTTTATTGCATAACACGAAAAAGTTATTTTGAGCAATCAGAAATTGACATTTAGATTTTATGTTGTTTTTTTCCAAAATGAACACTGAAGCGGTTGCTGGCTTTGGACCGGTTGAAATCAAATTAGAATAATTCATTGTGACACACCTATTTTTTCTTGAAAGTATGGTGGTAAAACTTAAATCGTAAGATATCAAATATGCACTTGCCATTTATGGCACAGGGGTATTTTTAAACTGTAAGAGGGAGAATCTGATTATTGATTTTCCTTTCATATTTCACCTATCAAAAGAAATACTATTGTGTCATTAATTCGTAATTTGTGGACTCATATGCTGAAATCCAATATCTTGAAGCATACGGAACGGTGTCCAAAAATCTCCGATCAAGGTACGGAATTTTACAATGCCAAATTTTAAAATCAGTTGGAAAAACGCAAAATCAATCACTACAATACGTATACGGTGATGAAAGCCGACATAGCCGAGCGCGTCATTAGAACGTTAAAGTCCGAATTGAACAAATACTTAAGTTTGAACGGTACATAGATATGAACAGACATACTGCCGGAAATCCCGAAAAACTACAATGACACCGAACATAGAAAGATCAAATGTGAACCGAATGAAGTGAACAAATCGAAGAAAAGGATATTATATATCAAATTTATAGCGTGAATTGTTATAGAATGCGTCAAGCCGCAAAAATCCAATGTGGGTGACATCGTTCGCATTTCGAATACAGAGTATATTCTCCAAAAAGGTTATACGCCAATTTGGACGACGGAATTATTAAAAATCGTTCGAGTTTAAATAGTTCATCCAAATACGTATATGCTCGAAGATATATATGGTACACCCATCAAGGGGGCCTTCTAAGAACTAGAATTACAATAAGTCGTCGTCGCAGTCAAGAGCCAAGACAGTGGTTATTGTGCGAGTAATATGTCACCCATACCGAACGCCATCCCTATTTCACCGTTATTACCTGAAGACTATCATCGTGAAATCGATGAAATTTCGGAGAGGTACTAGATGGTATCCAAACTGGAGGACCACTACCTATTGGAAACGTCGTTTCCCATGTACTGAGTCCGTTGTACCAGTCCAGCAAGATATCGTTCAGCACCTACGGATGGACTCTGCTCACCGAACAATTGCAAACCATTATGGATGACTTCTTTCACTCCCCCCCCAACCAACTATCCTCCCGACCAAAATGATAATGTGGGGACTGTAGAGTTACGCAAATAGTTTTCGAAGATACCAAATACAAGTGAATTTCCTTCTCAACCAGGACGAAGCCGAACAGTTGGTACGAGTCAATCGAAACTTGGTGTCCGATCGAGTGGCCATACTGGAGAATATAAACTTTCGTACTCATTATCATAACATAATCGAGGGTGAAAATACGTTTTTCTTCAACCACACGATGTTTCGAGAAATTGGAACTTTTCCAGAAACTCTGTGAAATCTCTCCAGACAGTATGTTGACTAATGCATTGAGAGAATACCTTTTCTATTTTAGAACAAATGTTGTAAATGATTTATGTCTTCAATAAATGGAACTGTATGTATATAGACTTTTCTCTTTGTCTACCTTTTTCCTTTTTTCTGGTACTTCAAAAGTTGGCGGAACTATCAGCTGTCAACAGTATGTCAGCTGAATGAGGTTTGAGCAATTCTCCCACTTCGAAGCTGTGACATGGATGTGTATGCATGAAAACTAGCGATATTTCAAAATTGGAATGACACCTATCTCAAAGAGGAATTGGCTAAAGCCGGGTTAATCTAAGCCAATCGAGAAGACATTGTCGTTTGTCCGAAATGTCGCGTCGAAAGATTCAGATGGGAGACGGAGGACGGGGGCTTGATCACTTCAGATGGAGTCCAAATTGCAATTTTTTCAAAAAGCATGCCGCCGCCATGCTGAGTCGTATGCGGCTCGTTAACTGTCTTCTACCTAGAGACGAATTTGGAAAAACTCTGTCAAATATAGGGAGTTGGTTATTCATTAATTACGGAATAATGGGAGAATATCGCCAGATCAGGAGATGAGGGTACGTTTGTCATCGAATGGATTTTGGTATGCTCAATACTAAAAACCTTATGGCCATATGAACGGATGCATCGCTGACTTCCCGTTTTTTCCTTTTGTTTCCTCAGACATTCAACATAGTCGTCGAAGAAATTTCATTTTTGACAACATTGTATCGGACTTCTTTGTTTTTTTTTTCATGCTTTTTTGCTCTGAATTTTTAGGTGTATAATTTGGATCGGAGTCTGAAGAAATCGGTCATGATGCACCCGATCGCTTCATCTTTCATCGAGCCGGAAATTTTCTTGTATAGCTGAGGAATACCGCATGACTTTTCGGATGGGTAGTCGCTGGCATCGATTTTTTCCCAGTTTGCCGCAATTAAGTTGACGTTATACGTCATCGCATTTTATTTAATATATCAGAGAATCGGTGTCGATGTACATTAGTTTACACTCATCGGTCCCATACTTTTTCAACATAAATTCATAATGAAAATCATAAACGCAGATTTTGGAAATATCAAGTATAGCCATTCTCTTTCAGTGAGCAAGTAAATGTTGGAATAAATTCGCTAAAGTCTTTAGAGGGCTAGAAAAGAAAAATCACTCGTACGCGTCCATTCAAATATTTGAACGTGCACATTCTGACATATAACTACTTTGGATGACGTCATACTTGTGCCAGTTATAATAGATGGACAATTCTCGATTTTTAATTTCTTGATGTTTCACCAATATAGTTTTGATCGCATTCGCGACAATTAATCTTGTAGACAACTTCAGTATTATCCAACACAGGAGTTTATCCTCCAATTTTGTGAATAATTTATCAACAGTTTTTACAGGTTTGTCAGATAAAATTATATTAGTTTCTTCTTTTAAAACATTATTAATTTTAGGAGTAGGTTCCTTCAAATATGGAAATAAACGAAATTTTTTAATAACATTTGGAACTGTATTTTCAATATTATCGAAATCATTATTATTTCTCATCTGAGTTGGAATATTATTAGTGGAAAATAATAATTTATTGAGGAGTCTTTCTGGATAGGAATTGTCTGAAAGTTTGTTGAATAGTTTTTTTAAATTTTTTGTCTTTAAAGTTGGATGACATATTTCGGCTATTCTATTTTTCATTCCATCTTTCATTTATAAACTTCATATTGACTTTTCATATCAATGTCTGAAGATCATACCATTTTTCTGAATGTTAATTCATCTTATACTCATATACTGTGAGTAATATTTTATTTTTTTAAATATGTCCACCAGTAGTTGTACCATATTTTTCAGAGTGACTGAAGAAGAAATAAACTTATTTCGAAAGCTTTCACAAAAGTGAAAATAGAGTTGATTGGAACATAAGTGGGAGATTTAGCCGGTTCTGGATCTCCCCCCCACGACATTGACCTTGACCCCCCCATCCCAACGCACGCCCCTGGCCTTGATAAGAGGGGTTTGGCTATGTGTGTAAGTGTATAGTTAACCTTAAAGTGACCTTGAGATGGGGCGGGGTAGAGGACATTGCATATAATTCAAGGTGACTGTTGTCTCATAGGGAGTCTGACATTGAAGGGAAACTCAAGGTTGAGTGGATGGATAACATTGAGGGCTAGAAGGCACATAGTTGTGCGTGATCGTGTGTAACGTTGTCTGTTTTCACCTTGGGACGACCTTGGGCATTGAGGGAGAGGACATATCGTTCGTACCACGCTTCACCTTGGGATAACCTTGTGCATTGGGGGAGAGTGCATATCGTTCTAGACAGCCTTCACCTTGAGATGACCCTGATTATTGGGGGAGAGTGCATATCGTTCATCCCACATTTGATCTTGTATGACCTTCACATTGAGTTGAGATCTGTGGACGGGTAAACATTTTCAAGGTGACCTTCACACGAATCCACTCTGACGTTGTTTCAGTATGGAGTGAATCGCATCATGCACCCCAAGGTCGAGTCGGTGGAACCAAACGGAGTGTGACCTTCATTGTACCCACTCCGCTACATAAAAGAGATGTGGGTACATGTCCTGTATTAGTTTCTCCTCGACTATCGAGAGCAAGTTTAAAAGATGTATTCTTGTAATTGTGGTAAATCGTTTACTCGTAGTGATAATCTGCGTCGCCATCTACGCGAGAATTATCGGGGAGGTCATTCAACAAAGCGTGTGAAATTGGATGATGGCGATGATGACTCCTCGTCACTTGCGCCATTGTATACATGTCAATGTTGTAATGTGACATTACCCTATGGTCAAATCAATTCGCACAATAGAACATTAGCACACAGGACGAATTCACGTGTGCATCTGGGTAATGGCATGCACATGATCAAAAATGCTTTGAAGTGCCGCATTGCAAGCTATAGAGTGGCTAGCGATAATGTGTATACTGAGTATGGGCCATTTTTCAATGAGATCAAGCACAGAGTCATTGGACTATTGGAAAAAATCATTGAATTACACAACTCAATCAAGGTGAACATGGAAGTGTTTGGCAGTATGTCATCCAAACCCAGGAATTGACAGACATCAAATCATTCAACTTCCGAACCGAATTGCCGATCGATCCAGCGATTTGAATGGATTATTCGATACCTTTCGCGATATCATTATCGCTCAAACTACGGAATTTGAGGAGCGTGATTCAGGTTAGTTGTAACATACAAAATTGTGCCGAAAAAAAGTCCTTCATAATATTTATTTGTTCTAGGATGGAGTTGTGAAAAAATGTTGTTCCTTGAGGTGAATATAAATAAATATAGCCCTCTTGGTGGATCATCATACATAAAGCTGCCGGAATTCATCAAAAATAGAAAATGTGTGATCAATGTGAAGAATGAAGATCAGCACTGCTTCGCCTGGGCTGTGACATCCGCATTATTTCCTGCTGATCGTTACGTGTCGGAGATGTCCTCATACCCACACTATGATAGCGTCCTGAATCTGACAGGTATGAATTTTCCATTAAATTGGGGGATATAATAGCGTTTGAGTGTTTAAATGATATTTCAGTCAATGTGTATGGTTTAGAGTCCAAAATAGAAAACAAAAAAGTTCAATATGAGATTGTGGGTCCATTATGCTACTCTCAAAGGAAACTCCGAAGACATGTCAATTTGTTGCTCATCACTGATGAGAAAGGAAATAGTCATTATTGTTGGATGAAAGATCTTTCAAGGTTGGTGTCTAGTCAAATTTCAGCACATGAACACAATTTTTTTTCTGTGATCACTATTGCATCACCAGATGCATGATTGTAATCATGTATCTACAACAATACCGTGAACTGAGTTTAGGATCAATAAATTTGAAAAGATGGTGGCCGGTAACACTTTGATGTTTGAAAATTTCGAAAGACAAATGAAGGTGCCATTTGTTGTGTATGCAGATTTCAAATCTGTACTAAAGCCTATTCTAACGAGTGAACCGAATCCCGAACTTTCATACACGAATATAACCTTTCAACACGTAGCTTACTCAGTTGCTTACTGATAAAATGTTCCTTTGATGATAAATTAACAAAATTTGTTTCGTATAGAGGTGGTGATGCGGCAAAGGTTTTCACAATGCGAATAGAAGAAGATTTAAGAAATATATATAATAATCATTTGAGGTATGTGAAACCGATGACTAAACAAACCCCAGAAGAGAAAAGGGAATTTCCACTTGTGGTATATGTGAAAAACCTTTAAGAAGGGGATGTTAGAGTCAGAGACCACTGCCATCTCACTGGGAAAAAAAGATATCCAGCAGCGCACTCTGCTTGTAATTTGAATTTCAAAATACCAAATTTCATCCCCATTATATGCCATAATATGAGCGGTTATGATTGCCATATGTTCATTGAAGAATTGTATGAGGAAAAGAATAAGGTTGATGTTTTTCCTCAAAACATGTCTATACACATAGCTATCAAAGTAAAGAGGGTAAAATGAAGAAAAATTATTTGAAAATGAGATTTATAGTTCATGTCGAATTCGTTGGAGAAATTGGAGGCTAATTTAAGTGATAAGCAATGTGTAGAGATGTTGAAGTGTTTTCGTGGAACGAACAAATTCGATTTGATGAGACAAAAAGGTGTTTTCCTTATAGTTCCGTGGATGACATTGGCAAGTTGAATGTTCAAGTCTACCAACGAAAAATCAATTCTATGACAATTTGAATGAGGAACATGTATCCGATAAAGATTATATGAGAGCTAAACGTGTTTGGGATCTGTTCTAGTGTAAGAGCCTGGGAGAATATTCGGATTTATATTTAAAGTCTGATGTATTAATGTTGTGTGATGTATTCGAAAATTTCAGAAGGATATGCTTAGATACATATAAGCTGGATCCAGCTCAGTATTATACCGCACCGGGATTATCTTGTGATGCGATGTTGATATTCACAGACGTGGAACTTTAACTTTCAAGCGACATTGATATGATAAATTTTTTCAAAAAGGGCATACGTGGGGGTCGATGCAGTGAAAGGAAGCATATAGCGAATAGTTTTTACCTGATTTCGATCCAGATGAATCGTCATCATTCATTTCATATTTGGATGCAACAAATTTATATGGTCATAGCATGTCACAACCTTTACCTACCGGTGAATTTTCATGGTTAACTCGCGAAGAAATCACCAACTTGGACATAATGGATGTGGCAGACAATAATTCATATGGTTATGTTCTTGAGGTTGACATACATTATCCCAAAATTGCACGATACACATTCAGATCTTCCTTTTCTGGTGGAAAACATCATTCCTCCCAATTCCAAGAGCAAAATAAAAATATTGATTTTAAATTTGAATGACAAACGGAGATACATAGTCAACTATAAGAACTTGAAACAAGCCATCAATAATGGTTTGATTGTAATGCATACCCATAAAATATTGGGATTTAAGCAGTCATGTTGGATGAAGTCTTACATCGATCTTAATACCCAAATGCGTAATAGGTCCAACAATAAATCTGAAAAAGACTTCCATAAACTAATGAACAATGCGGTTTATGGCAAAACAATGGGAAATGTAGACAATAGAATTGATGTGAGACTTGTCACACATTGGCAAAGTGTTCATAGAACTATGGGAGCGAGTGCACTCATTGCTCGACCAAACTTCAAAAGTTGCACAATTTTTTCCGAAAACTTTGTTTCAATTCAAATGGGTGAAGTGAAAGAGCATTACGATAAACCACTGTATTTGGGCTTCTGTATTTTGGAATTATCCAAGACAGTTATATATGATTTTTACTATGAATGTATCAAGAGAGAGTTTGGTCAGAATGCTTCTCTTCTGTATACCGACACAGACTCGCTCATTTTAAAAGTAAATACAGACAACTTTTATGATTTTATAAAAAGTAATATAGACAAATTTGATACATCTAATTATGGGGAACAAAATGAATTCAATATGCCAGTAACGCCATCTGTTTTGGGTAATTTCAAGAATGAGTTTCCCGATGATCCTATAATTGGTTTCTATGGTACTGGTGCTAAAGCGTACTATGCACAATCGCTTGCAACCGAAGTTAAGAGGGCTAAAGGTGTGAAAAGATCAGTGATAAAGAACCAATTGACTCCGGACGATTACAAAAAAATTCTTAAAAAATGGCGGTAAAATTCTTAGGAAGATGAATTCCTTCAGAAGCATATCACATGATATGTATACTGAATTGAGAAATAAAGTGGCGCTCTCATTTGATGACGATAAGCGATTCATCATTCCTAACAAAACACAGACATTACCATGGGGACATAAAGATATAGAGTTCTATCAATGTGGTCCCAACGAAAATATTCGATTGTGTAAGAACATGATTGATACACTTGCCCAAGGATACAATACAAATCCCGAAAGTAGATTGGACCTTCTAACCACATTATTAAATGCAGAAATGAATAATAATTCACAACATCCATAAATATATATATATATGAAACACAAACAAAATTAGTATCATTGAATAGGTTTTTTCGATAACTTTTAAAAGAGGTGTCGCTTGCCGTAGGGTTCCATTAAAATTATTCCAATGGCCCTGTGACGTCATCTTTGACGATTTCGTCATCTATTATCACTAGTAGGGAAGTTTACAACCTTTAATATTCAGTTTCCAAATTTCACTTGTTCATGTATAATCGTTCTAAAAATAAGAGGGGGGGGGTTAGGACTTTTGAGATATATATATATATATATATATATATATATATATATATAGGTAAATTGGAAAATTCATATTTATCAGTATAGGTTTGTCATTATATGTGGAAGGATGAGCAATGTCATAGACAAATTCGGTCGCAAACTAAAATGTAATAATGCACCAGTCTCACGTAGGCCTGCAGGCATCAACTTCAAGCTCACATCGGATGGGCAGAATGACATGCAAGGAAAACGATTGAAGAATATTGGGGAACCAATGGAAGACCAAACTGTGTAACTCGTTCATTTGTCAAAGAATTGTTTAATGATATATCTGAGGATGTGTTGAAAGTGTTACAAAGACAAATCATTTAAGTGGAGCCAACACTCGAACGCAATTATAACAATATATGTAAAAGGATTGATGAACTTGAGCAGAAGAAGAAAAGTACATGCACCGCTCACTTGGAGACCTTCACGATATGAATATTCTGAATATATGTGAAATAGATTATGTAAAAACATGTTTGTATCTATTTTTAAATATAATTTATGAATATGAATGATGTATATTCATTCTTAGTTCAGAAATGGTGCACTTCTTTACCTAAATAAATAACTTGTGATATACATTGCTAAATGTATTGTACCTACAGTACTCATCACCAAATGACATACTGAATGCTTTGTCAGTAGTGGAAAAAAACTAATGAAATGCCTTCAGTTAAATAGAAATGCAACTAGAAGAGTGGGGATAAGCGTCCTCTGCGCGCTGAGGTGAGAACGTCAGCGCCTTCGGCAACAAACAACTTTCTAAGTGGGAGGGGCTAACTCCCTACTGCATAAATACCACACTCCATTCCTCCAGAATTACATGTATTATGGCTTGGTAGACACAGACTATTGCGGGGTTGGAGCAATGGTCCAATACTCCATTCATTTTTTGATGTATTTGATATCAATATTCCAATATTCGTATATACACCATGTATAATATATCCAAGAGTTATGTGTGAGTTAATAATAACATTATAAATTGCAAACATTCATTTCGAATAACTAAATTAAATATGGAAATTTGTTTTATATTTAAAAAGTCAATAGTTTCCAAGAAATTGGCAAATAATTCGATCTGCCATGGATCGATAGTCCTCACTTCATTAATTTTCAATCTCAATTGTGATGTTTATAATTTGTCACAGCGAACACAGACTACAACACACACATACACACACATGCAACCAACCCCAGGTGAGCTGGCCAAATGCCCCGTTAGCAAGGAGCAAAACTGTCAATAAGGGTGGGTATTATAAAACTATTTCGACAGATAACTAGAAGTTAACTTGTGGATGACGTCACATGTCAAAGTTAACTTCAAAATGTAGCAGTTAACTTTATCGGGTGGAACGGGTGTCGGTTGAAGTTAACTTTGTAGAAAATGGTGGTTTTCGATCGTCGACAATTCTCCTGCTCCTGTCAATATTGCATATATATGAGTCATATAACCTCAATTTTATTGTTTTGATTTTTCGTTTTCGCAAAATGTTAGCAAACGATATCCACGTTATTTTTGAGGAACTTTTGACTGATGATGAAGAAGATGCTGTGAATATTGTTGAAGCCCCTCTTCAACAAAGGATATTTAGGAATCGGTTAGACCATTTCACCTTGTGGAAGAAAACATAATTTAAAAACCGATTTCGACTATCAAGAGAGTCTGTACGCTTGGTAATGGGGCACATTGAAGCAAATTTACAAAGACCAACTAATAGGTCAGCATTTCTAGTACCTATTTTAATTCTTGTAGAATTATACATATTTTTAGAAATCATCCTATATAGCCAGTAACACAAGTGTTGATTACACTCAGATTTTATGCAACTGGTTCATTCTTGGTAGTTGCTGGAGATTTTGGAGGTATTCACAGGTCAACTGCTAGCAGTGTTATTAGAAAGGTCACATGGGAAATTTGTTATCCTCTATTTACATAAAAATGCCAGAGACTTTTTGTGTAGTGTTATTCATTTCAAGACTCTAGTGAAGTGGTGTATTTAAATCTTAAGACAATATCATTTGCGAAAACTCACTTTGAAGGAAGACAAAGTATGCTCTAAATAGCTTGTCAAAAAATCTATTTCAGAGTTTCTGTAAGCTTAGTGAAGTCATCGCGATTTATTTTGAAGAAATGTTACACATTATTACTTGTGAATGTTCGAATTAAAAATAAAACTAACAAAAACAGTTTTTTATTTCATTTAAAACAAACAAGATGGTGTGAAATGTGTCCTTATCACCTAGATAAACATATATAGTCACTCTTTTCCATACTGTATGAATAATCTTCGGTATGTCGAATAATATATCTTTTTTCTCTTCTTAAGTTTCTTTTTTTTTCTTCTCAACTCTCTTCAAAGGTTCTCTTCTTCACTTTTTTTCTTGGCCACACACACACAATAGTCAACATAATATTCACCAGGTAAACCAGAATTTCATCGAATCAACAATCACAAGAGATTCGACAAGTTTTAAGTGTACAATGGCTAAAATCATATTAACATTAATGTTTCGAAAAGTAAACAATGTGTCATCACCTAGATATACATATAGTGATATTCACTAAAATGAACTGAGCCTTGTTTACGGCTTCTGGAGCGCAGGTGGATAAATGCCGACTTGGCTTTGTCCTATTTGCTCTTGCAACAATGTTGCAACTGCGTTGTGGAATTACTGCGTAGAATGCCTGGATTTTTGGATATAACATACATTCCATTCCATACTGTATGAATAATTTTCGGTATGTTGAATATATCCCTTTTTTCTCTTCTTAACTCTGTTTTCTTTCCTCACAACTCTCTATGAAGGTTCTGTTTTTCACTTTTATCTTGCCCACAGACGATACAGTAGGATTTTGGGAAGGGACTGGATTCTTCTTCAAGAGCCCATCGTCTGTCTAAAAACTCGCTCAATTCTAGATTAGTCTGCACCAGAACGTTACGTTAATTTTCTCATTGAAAATGATGAAAACTTATTCCAGTACAACAGGATCGTTTTGCCAAGAGAAAAATTGTAGGTTACCTTTTTGCCTTCTCCTTCTTTTTATTTAAAAAATGGTACCTTTATAAAACTGACATTTTGAAGCTCAAGTTAACTTGACCGATAAAATTAAAGTTAACTTCAAAACATGTTTATAATACCGGCCCTAAATGGACAAGAAGTGAATCCGCTTTGCAAATATCTGATTTTTGATTTTAGAACTCTTGTCTATGTATCTGATTGAGTTGAAATACTGAATGCTTTGTCAGTAGTGAATAAACTAAGGAAATGCCATCAGTTAAATAGAAATGCAACTAGAGGATACGTAGAATCAATCAAGAACTGGTAGATAATCATTATGATAATATTTTGCGTGTCTAAAAACTGCACAACAGAACCATTGTCGAGATGTGTAGTTTCATGATATACAGCAGTATCATTACTTCTGAACTCACACACACTAGAACTGAAAAAGTTGCAGTTTTCTCAACACTATCGCTCCTACCACAAATAAGTTTTCATTTCGGCTAGACGGAATTCCACTGAGGTAAGCCATGAAAACAATGGTTCGAATTTTTTTGAGAATATTGACCTTTTTCTCAGCAAATGGTATTCTTCGAACAGTCCATCACTAAGCTAAAAGAGGGAATCAAAGAAGTGATATCGTCCCTACCACAAATGTGTGAAGTTTTTGTATAGCAAACTCCCGAAACCAATCAACTAAACAATGTTATGTGTAAGCAAACGTCTAAGAATCACCCAATGGCCTAAAGATGGATACAACTGGAAACAATGACGATATGATTCAATCGAAAAAGTTCCATATATATATGGATATATATATTGTAACGAACCTAGGCCGGACCTGTCGCCTCACGTGTTGCCATCGACAGCGATGAGATCATCCCCGGAGATATTCGAGAACCATCCAGTCCCTCTTCCGCGTAATGCAACGGTCAATATTGGAAACAATTGGAACATGCCGTCGCCAACTGGAAGAATTCGAAACATCGAGAATGCTGTATCGGAGATAAATAGACCGCCCTCAAGAGGGAGTGAACGGTCTGAACGAGCCTATACGATCGAGCTATAGAGTGTAGTAATATAAATTAAGTTGTATATTTAAGTGTTAAATAAATTAGTAAAACCAAGTTAAGTTTATTTACGTTACAATATATATATATATATATATATATATATAGTGAAAGGGATTTTTAACCTCACTTTTGTAAGTACACATATGCCTATTTGGTTTTCAAATCTTATAATGTTCAATTTAATTCATTGTAGAGATGATGTAGATTGTAGAGAGATGAAGAGACAATAAATGACTCGAAAGCTTGAATAGAAAAAAGAGTACACTTTTTTCCATACCCCTGTTAACTAACCGTTAAGAACTTATTTTATTTTGGGTATCGAACTATAAAAAATCTTCCAACCTCAAAGAAAAGGTGAGGTTATGTATACTGTATACATCACTGTTTCTCATTATTGTCTATGAAAATTCGTCAATTGATTATAGTATAAGTTATCTATCGTAGGCCAGGTTAGTATAAGTTTTCCTGAATAAAGGAAATAATTATTTTTCGATACTTTCTGGTTTATTTTCCACAATGATATAATCTGCAATCTTACTTATAAACACTGAATTGAAATAGACATCAAGACAGGCAGTGGCTCTATTGCCAGGACCGGCTATCTGAGACGAAAGGCGTACCAACTGAGTTTAGTCGTGGTAAGAAAAGGTAATAACAATTGGCAGCAACGTAACGAGAAAACAGTGACGTTAGCTAGCAATTATTATTACATTACAATACATATACAGGGCGAAAATAATTATCTATCACATATCATATAATTTGTACCCAAAGCGGGACAAAATAATCAATTCATTAATTTTACAATTCAAACTTCATAACAATTATACCCCAAATCGGGACAAATTAAATTAATTGTTTTTAGCAATTATCATTGGTATAACAATTTGTCGCCAACGCGAGGCAAAATTAACAACAATTATTTTCTCAATTCAAATATTATAACAATTTAGCGCCCAACGCGGTGCAAAAATATATTTATGAGAATAAATTAAATAATAACAAAATTTCATTGTTTTCTCAATTCACATTATATATAAATATATATATATATATATATTATATATATATATATATGTGGGTTGAAAGACTTAAATTAACCAGCGAGAGTGAAAGAACACGCACAAATGCCTACTTAAAACTATTATATCGAAGTGTGATCAAATTGAATTGAATACTATTATAAATCAATGAATATTTCGCATCGCTTATACTTGTCATTGAAATGTGTTTGTTATTATAGCTTTTAATAAAAATTGAAAGACTATATTTGATCGCAGTGCTCAATGAAAGTGAAATTATTAGTCAGTAGTTGTTATTCTAGCTCGTAATAAAATGATTACGTATCGTTGAATAGAACACACACTAGACGTGCTGCTGTTATAGACTGCTATGAAAGCTATCAAAGCTCTTTTTCTTGAATTATTTTTTCCAACATTCACTGTTACAAATTCTCATAGCACAGAAATTTTCATCTGGAAACATACTAAAATTCATTTAAACATTGTTATCACCGCTGTATTCAATAGATTGTTATGAAGTATTGAGTTGTATACTAACTTGCTGACCTCATTAGTCATTTAATTGATTGTAGTTTTATTATTTGTCTCCATCAAATCTTTTTTCATTAAATCTGTCACAAATACTCCTAACATAGGGATTTTTCAGCTGGAAACATAGGTACATTTTACTAAAAATCATTAAACAGAAACTGCAAATATATCAGTTATATTACTGAATTATTATTCAATTCAAAAAATTATAAAAGGAGAACAATAAATGGCAATGTATTTCATGTAGTTCATGAATAAAATCATTCATAGCCAAAATGGCTGCCAATAACGAATCATGATAAATACGAATAAAATCGTAAAAATTATTTGGAGTTATATGAATTATAATGATTATTCAATTCAATGATTTTTCCCAACATTCCAAATTTGTTACAAAAACTCCTAGGAATTTTCAGCTGGAAACATACATTTTACTAAAAATATATCAGTTATATTACTGAATTATATGGAATTATATTAAATTCAAATTCAATTACAAAAAAAAAGATTATAATTATTATTTAATTCAAATTTAATTACAAAAAAAAGATTCGATAATGAATAGGTTCGAACCCGTACCCCCAATAAATATGTCAATAGAACGAGAATTCGAATTCTACGTGATTAAATCGATTAAAATAATTGGAGCACGGTAAAAAAAGTAGCCCCAAATTGGAACATCATATATATTCCCTTTCTCCGAATCCCACCCTTCCACCCACCGAGAAATAAGATATATATGATGTTCCAATTTAGGGAAGTCGAGCGTATTACCACCACGCTATGGTAGACTCCATTTATAATCAAAATTTATCCAGCCCATAAAGTAAAATTTTTGGTTTGGTACTAATAACCAACTTTTTTTCTTCAAAAACCCATTTTTGGAGTTGGATGGTATATATATAACTTGAGATTCACAATTTTTTCTTTAAAAAAGGTATTTTGAAATTTTAATTATCTGTTAAAAATTGAAAAACATCCAAAGTCTTGTCACCTATACAAAAAGTGAATGCCTACGACATCTCTCGAGTGGAAATTGCAAAACTTTAGAATTACGCTGTATGTACTAATGTTTTAATGAAACATGATAACGTATATAAGAGTTTATTAGCAATGATACATATAAAATACTATAAATTATTTTGTGGTTCTATTATAGTGTTGGAAGTTGGTATACGACGACCATATAAAGCTAATCGGTGCAATTGTTGATTGTGACTAAGACAGAAACATTCCCGGAAATGAATTTTTTCACTAGGAAATAAGTATCCATTGTGCTCGCATAACATCCAATTTTCCCGACACAAACTGCATAAATTATTCCAACAATTGTCCGCATATTCATCACAACGTATACAGCGCGATTTGAGCGGCGCTACTGTAGTCTGGATTTTTCTTGATGCATTCCTTACAGAGGCCAGTGCATGGATTCAGATGCTCCTTTGGCCAACCACCTCAACAATTGTGACAGATCACATTTTCGCCTATTCTGTATGGGTAAACACACACTTTTGGTTTAGAATCCCACTGTTTTGTAGAAGGCATGATGATATAATTGAAGAACTGTCAATAAGCACAATACTGATCAATACTGAATGCATGTTAGATTTTTAGGGCTTATATACCTTCCAGGATTGTAGTATAATTGAAGTGGAGG